>VXBU01010709.1:522167-610233 GCA_013400315.1 Bombycilla garrulus | reverse complement strand
AAAAAAAAAGAAAAAAAAATTTTAAAATCAATTGATCACCTGCCCAGGCAACGCTTACAATGCTTACCATGGACTGTACTTATTTTGGCTAAAGACATACAGGGAAGTTTTCAAAATAATGCCCTGGAGGGAATAAAAAATTAGCAAGACAGCTGAAACAGCAACCACAACACCCTACCTTAACGGGGCAATTAAAAAAAAAATTCCAAATAATTTAATCTCAAACAAAGGAGGGCCTGTCAGGTCAGTAACCCAGGTCTGAGGTAATGGTTTCATGTAACAATACTGCTTGTCTTGGTATCCATTTCCAGCAAAGTTCAGCCTAACAGCAGCTGTCAAATACCTGTGGTTAATCCCCCCCATAGCTGCTTTGGTACAATTTTGGTGGTGTAAAACACAGTATCACCCGACCCCAACAAGGCCACCACACTGTTAGCACTTTGCCCTTGGGAGGCATTTGAGTGGGTTGGAGCAGTTACAAAATTGCCCTCAGGTATTTAGGAGAAGGACCTGCTCGGGCTCCTGACTGCATCTCCACTGTACTTCGTGCTGTGGTAGTGCTGAAATGTGTTTCTTTCAAAATCATTAAAGCTTGGCATTTCAGAGCTGGGCTCCAGGGAAAATGTTCCTGGCTCTCTGTGCCTTTCTTCCTCTATTTTGAAACATAGATGCTAAGCTTCAGTGCACCTTCCTGCTGGATTTTCAAACAACTCAGTGTTTTACAGGCTTCAGGATATTATAAATATTGGTGGTGTTCAGGCTATTTTCTTGCTTGGATTGTGCAACATCCTGTGTGTAGTAGAATGGAAATTTTTACATTCTGTTGGGCTCCACCTTTTCTTCCTTCATCATCTGTACCTGCACAGGCGTTCTCTTAACCCATATCTGAATAATTCCCCTGGAATCTTTCTGATGAGCTCTTCCAAATATCTTGAATTCAGACTGGGAAATTAATAGAAGGCAGGGATGAGAAATGTCCTCTCTCATCATGGCACTGCCCATGTCCTGAGTCTATGCCACCTTTTGGAGAGAAACTCCCTCAAAGCTGAAGGATGTGGCCATCAGCCTCTGCATGTCTAGACAATCTGCATAGTTTTCCTTATCCAAATAGGCGAGTCAGAGACATTTGAAGGAAAAGATCTTGGGATGAGCTTCTAGTCCCTTTCAGTAGCTTTTCAAGTCTCACCCTACCGTCAGTCTTCATCTCTTTGGATATTTCTTTGGATTGGAACCCTTAATGAATGGAAATTGTCAGGATTGTGCTTGCCACAGGGGACACCCTGTATGGGCAAAGCACCAGAGTGTGAAGTGTTTCCTAATTCCATTCCACATCAGTTTATCTGGGAATCACTGGCAGACACTTTTTCAACTATGAGCAGATTTATTTTACATCCCAGGAAAACTTACATTCTTCCACTTTGGAGATGTGTTTGCTACCTAGCTCCACTACTCCAGTTCTTTAAAGTTCTCACATTGGACTAAAAGAAACAAATAATAATAATTATTACTATTAATAATAATAATAATAAGTAACAACCATTTTAAAAATCCCACTTTCTCTTTAAGGCAAAACCTTGTTCCACATGACTGGCTGTAACAGACTCAAGTTTTCTGAAAGTAATGGAATAACATTGGCAGCACAGCTCACTGGCCTGCTTCATTTTGGAAAATTCACCTTTTTTAATATCTCACCCATGCTGAAGCTCAGCAGCTGTTGCTGACCTCTGGGAACTGGGGATTGCAACCCAGCAGTCCCAAATCTAAGCTATGCCCTGAAAGGACTCAATACTGAAATTGGCATCATGGGGCCAAGGATCTGAAGCTTTCCTTGAAAGTGAAGTGGGAAGTGACGTGACTAAGATCAGAGGGAAATGTTTCCTACAGTTCTGGTGGACAACATCCACTCGTATCCTCTTCTCAGAGTTGTAGCAACTCGTGTGCTCTCATGGAATGATTTACTGATCAATTGAGTGGACAGGATTGTCCCTGCTTGTATGGATTTTAAGCAACCACAGAAAGCAGAACAACCCTGTTAAGTCAAGTATTCCACCTTCCTTGATCAGAGTCTGGGTATTTATATCACAAAGTTCATAACTGATACCTGAAGGTGTTGATAACATTACTGTATCCACTGGAAACAATGCATCACCTGTACCTGCTGACAAACATCAACATTTTCACCTCAAAACATCTTAAAATTAACAGCCAGGCTTTACGAGTACAAACTCCAGCACCTCACACACGCACAGTGAATGATTTCCAGAGCATTTGAATTTTTAACAGGAACGCAGCTCCAATTCCCCAGGCACAGAGGAATTAGAAATTCATTAGCCAGGCTGGGGACATTCCCCCGTCACAACGTGCATGCCCTGGGAAAGGAGTCACATTTAGCACACTACAATTTACCTGCATGATTAACCAGCAACGCTGTTTTTGGATGTCTAATCAGATTATATTGGGTTTATGTACAATTTCCTAAGCAGGCCGACTGATAGATTGATCAAGGGTAGATGGGATCTGACAGCAGAATATTATGGCAGAATTCTTCCCGTGATGGATGAGCCCACCTTGACACAAACTCCAAAGCTTTGCCTCTTAGTAATAAATCTCAGCATGAAGTCATCTGTCTCTGACCTGAAGCTCGAAAGCAACAACTCAGGATACTGAAGTTTCATCGTCTTTATGAACATTTAAGTTGGCTCAATGGCATAAATACACACCTCCTGCATTCAATCTCTTTAATAGTGGCAGGCCTTATAATGTTGTTTTTATTTTTTTTTCTGTTTTATAAAACTTAGCGACTCATAACTGATTTTCTCACCAGCGAAGGAGATCGCTGCTAATAGATTACATTCTGCATGATGCTTAATGAGCCATGATTGGGAAAGAAGATGGGAAATGGCACTTTGGATTGATTTAGCAAGGATTCAGTGGAAGCAATGCCACGACTCCACAAATAGCAGTAGGTTTTACGTGATGCCACAGAATTATATAACAGGCACCTCAGCTAAAACCTTCAAAATGCCCTGCTGGCTTGAGAGCTTCACTTGCATTCTCCACAGCTAGTTGAAGTCAGATTCTGAAAAAGATGCCTAATTAACCAGAGGGCTTTTTCAAGAAATGTTGTGAGTAACTGGCAGTAGGAAATTATTGTATAGACCCACAAACAACAAAAAAGAATTTTCCCCCAAGCCCACCTGAAAAATCCTCAGTGTGATCTGGAACTCTAAAAATGGAGATAACTTATTCCCTGCTTGTAAACTATATTATGCTCTGAATATATGATGGTGCAATATGGTGCTCACACCATCCAGAATAATAATCTCATTTGCCTGGGACTTAATCCAAGGCCTGAGAGACTATGGCCCTATTTCTTCATAGGATTTAACCACCAAATTTTTATCAATTTCAGCAAGAGGTCAAAGTTTAGTTTCTTTTTGAGTGTTTGGGTGCACAAGTTCTCAGATCACGTTTACATGCACTCGGAGTGTAAAATTGTGGGGGTGTGGAATAGAAGTCCTCCAAGCTCCCTGTGCATGGTCGACATCCCGGGTACCCACAGCAGCTCTGGAAATTAATTCAGTAATGCCTTCAGGTGACCTGCTGCAGGCATTCTCATCTGACCGAGTCAGGAAATGGGGTAGCTAATAGACCATTTTGGACTGTTGTAAGATCACAGCAATCCCATATTTTAAGAGGTTAATATAATACTAATTGGGGTTTGGGTGAAGAGTTCATAAGACAGATGAACCCACATTCATTTTGAGAATTTGAGCAGCCAGATCCTTAATCCATATTCACTACTCCTTGGGAGTGTTTCTTCTCTTTAACTAAGAAAGAAAAGAAATATCAGGAGATTTCTGTAATTGTCAGCTTTTTCTGACTAACCTTCTTGACTGCATCTTCTGCGTTCATGATGGCTGATAACATACCAAAGTCATGGCCAATGAGAAAAATCAACTTGTAGGACCAAATTCACCTCCTGACTGACTCTGGCAGACCTAACTGCACTCTGAGATTTTATTTCTGCTAATATCAAAGTCCAGAAACTGACAAAGCTGTATTATTGTCAACCCCTGTAGTGAGGCTGGGAAAGTAGGAATAACAGTTAAGTTAGACCTGCGTGAATAATTCATAGGGAATAATTTATTTGATGAATTGACCTCCTTTTTTTTTTTTATTTCATCTGTTCATGGCCCTGTCCACAAGCAGCCTCTGATTTTCTCTCTTCCATTGTTACTCAAATTGAAAATATCTGCTGAATAATTTCTGAGGATAATTCTTGTTCTGCAAATTTGTCCCTGAGCAGTTCACCGCGAACATTTGCCATCTGAAATTCCGGTGCTAGCTAGACACACAGATCTCATGGTGTTATTTCTGTTCCTTGCATAAAGGGCACATACACTCAAAACAGTGTGTTTTCCACTCTGGCTATTGGTAGTTCTGAGTCCTTTAAATAATAATAATTATTTGCAAGGTGTGTATTTGATTGTAAGGTCCCATTTTTGATTCATGTGAGATTAATAATATGTACAATGAAAGGAAACTGCTTTTTCTTCAGGGATTTTCCTATAAACCTGCCTCCCAGTCAAATCCTCTAGCTGCTTAATAGAGGACAAGGAAATCATGAAGGGGAGCAAATTCAGGTGCTAAGAACAAATCTTAAGCACTGCTTACCCCTCCATGAGATTCCCATAAGCAGGAACCATCCTGACCCAGATCCTGCCCCACAAACACAGGGCCAACAGGCGCAGGGGATGCAGCACAATCCACAGGACATGTGGAGGACAAGGCAAGCAGCCCTGGCTGTCCTCCACAGCTCTGGAGGGACACAAAGCCACCTTCACACCTCCCATCCTGCTTTCCACAGGCTTTGGTGCTGAGCAGCTCCTCAGTTCTCTTTGCTGCACAGCCACTTGTTTACTCACTGCACTCATAAGGCTGCACATTGACTTTCAGGAGGGGGAGAAAAAATGGGAGCAAGACAGAGTTAAAAGTTTCAGCCATAAAAGCTTTTGACACATCTTTCTGTCTCTTTCTGTCCAAGTAATCAATCTTCTAAGTTTCCAGGAGCAGCTGAGATTTTTAAAAACAGCTGTAATCTGTGGTCATTGATGGTGGAGTAGATTGTTTGCCAAACTATTACCATAACTGTCAACCGAAATCAGAAAAATAATCTCATTGTGCTGGACAGATGCCTTTCCTGCATTATTGATATAGTCACTCCAGAGTAATAGAGAAATATAAAGCATTGTTCTATTTACAAAAGGAGATTGGCCAAGTCCTTGAGAGTGAGCAGGAGGGACAGGCACTTAAAGGAAGTGAGATATAGTCAACTCAGTAAAAGTTATGTGTCAGGGTCATGTGGCCTCCATAGTCAGCAGTAGAATCTCAGTTTTCAATAGCTTTTCCTCTCCTTTCTCACTTTCAGATTTAGCTCCAGAGCTTAATCTCTGACTAAATGAGCTTTCCAGGGTTTTAATGCAGCACCATGGAATCTACCCAGCTTTTTCTCCTTTCCACCTCTCCTCTGGCTGCCAGCATGACAACCCCAAATACATCTCTGGGACTGCTGCATTTCCAAACTTTACAAAAAAAAACGCACGTTCCCCATTTTGCTCTTGGGAGCGAGGATAAATCAGGTCAGCTCTGCACATTATAATACAATACAAGAGAATTTTGTCTGCTTGCCACCGAGATGTCTCTGAAAGCACTTTGCAAGGCATTGCACTAAATATGAGCGTCACAGCAAATCTTCAGGCAGATGGAGCAGCCAGCCTGCATTTAGCCATAGCGCCCACAGAGTCTTTTGCTGTTACAAATGTTTGTATATAGAGAGGGGCCCAATTTTGCATTGGAATCTGCTACAGTGAACCCATAACCCCGAGTTCCCCATTTATAGCACAAATGAATAAATATCTATACAGTCAGAGGACTGGAGGTGGGACTGGAGCTTCTATTTTCATTTGAACACCATGCAGGGGTCAGGCACAGTGAGGGTCCCGTGATCAGCTGAGGACAGGCTCTGGGAGATATGTAGTCTCCTGTCCTTTTTTTTTTCTTGTTTTTTAAATTTTAAAATTGCCTCAGATTTCACTGCAGGAAAATGTTTATTTTCTCATCAGCGTTTTGAAAACATAAAAATTTAATTTTTTTTCTTTGGGGGGAGCAGGAATTATCTATAGACCTAGTCTTCCATTTAACTTGAAAAGAGAAATTAGCTTTTACAAAATGACAGCAGTTTTTAGCTTATTCTTGTTCAAAAGCAGATATATGAGCTGCTAGCCTCATTTTGGTAGCAACAAAAGAACTTTTCGGCAGCTTAATACTTTGAGGCAACACATGGCTTTTTTCTTTCATTCTTGCAACAAAAACATACAGATGCAATCTTTGTCTCAGTAGAAAAAAGATGTAAATAAAAATAATTTCATCAAATTTGGTGTAATGAGAATTATTGTCATGCTATAAAAATAATTTAAATAACAACAACAAAATTGCTTTTACCCCAGTTTTACTGAAACGCCTGCAAAAGAGCCATTCTAGGGAAGCAAATGGATGCTCTGGTCTGAAGTGTGAAAATCGACAATACACAGAAAAAAGCAGGGCTAATTGAAGGGCTAATTCGTGCTGGGTGACCACCAGCCAAACAGTAGCTCGGACCCATCAGGCTGACTAAAACATTTGTAGCTTTCAAAAAAGAAAAAAAAAAATAATCTTATTTGTGGAAAATGCCTGACTGTCTTCATGCAGAAGAACAAACAGTCTGTGGCCAGGAAACCAATGCATGAAGTGCCCTTGACACCACGTTTGTCGTGACTCTCCTGCTCTGGAGTTGCTGCACTCTGGTCAGCAAGATGTTCTGAATCTGTTAATGTGCGTTGTGGACAAGAGGTGTGACCCAGCCGCTGACACATCACAGCTCCAGCTCCTCCAACTCACACCCATCCCCAGCACGCCCGAGCACACACCAAGCCCCACAGTGGTTTTAACTGAAAAGCATAAATTTGGCCTGCTAAATCTATTAACGATTTGTTTTAATTAGGAACCCAGCTGCTTCCTGAGATTCTGCAGTCTGGGTTTCAGAATTTTAACCACACTGAAAATGAGTCTCAAGTGAGCTGGTTCAAGTCTTTCAGCTCAGCGTTTTTACAGACTTGTTGGAAGGGAGATGTTTAGAAAAGTTTCCACAGTGTGCCCATCACCCCTCCTCTCAGTCCTAGGATTATACTGACTCATGGAGGGTAAAACTAGACCTGTCCAAGTGCTTCTTAAATCCAGATGAAGTTTGCCTCTCCTTACAGAGAGCGGTTAGCATCCACTGCCCATCATAAATGTGGTTTCCAGAGAGACAAATATGGGACCAAATTAAAACATATTTAAGGACTAAGGATGCATTTAAGATCTAAGGACATAGAGACTTGGTGAAGCCAGGCAAGAAATGTTGTCTTTTCTTGGAACATTTATCAGATCACACACTAATGAACTTCTGGGCACTGGGGCACTCACTTCTGCTAGGTTTGCATTGCCACTACTGCCCAAAGGAAAAGCACTGGATTTTGGCTGATCCTTTTGTGGACCTGTGACAATTTGCAAAGCCTTTTCAAGTCGGTGGTAAAGATATTTTTCCAGCTTCCCCTTTCCTTCCTGGGGGTGTGACTCCCTCTGTGCCAAGAGGGGGTCAGTTTTGTGCTTGTAGGCAAAGCCCAGTGGGAAAAGGGAAAGGAAGTGTTGCTTATGCATTTACAGCTCCAGAAGGCATCAGCCTTTCCCTAAAATTAACTGGCAGAAACACACATCTGCCAGTGCATGGTCACTAAGCTCCAGGTGTCCTCCTGAGGACCCAGGCAGAACACACACAGCTAAAAATTCCTCAAATATCATTTCATTTTTTATTAATGACTCATTGTTCATATTTCTACCCTTGCTCCATGATCCAGCCACTGTCCAGGTGGGGGGAGCAGTCATGAGGTTCAATGAGATATGTACATAACCTCTTCCACCTTCACTGTTTTCTCTTGGCTTTTCTGCCTTACTTCCCTTCTGTTTTTTCCTTCTTTCATGTGAAACTATCTTTTATGATGGTTTTGGAATTTTTTTCTATCTAGCTAATGCAGTTTCAGAGGTGGGTATCCACATAACTATTCACATGATTATCCAAGACTCCAGCCTACAAAAATGCTCTAAGAGAGGAAAAGAAAACAAAGTAAGGTGAGGTAAAAATCCATATCACCAGAACACTAGAGCTCTGATTTCAACAGTGTTCATCATTCCTCATAGACTAATGTTGCCTTTGGTCCTTTTGGATGCCCAGGATGACTTTCTCTATATCTGTGAGTGGGGAGGAATTAGATTTCTAATTACCTTTTTCCATCCAGCCAAGAGGTAAAAGCTGGCACTTATGGTGCACTTATGCTGCGCCTGGTTATCTTTCTCTTCAGCTTTGATTCAGCCACTCAGAAAAACTTTTCAAATAGCTCAACACTTGACTACGTTAGTTTATTTTATCAATCAAGCTTTGATTCACTGATAATAAACACATCAGTATAACTCTTGGATGTGTTCACTAATAATAAACAGAAAACTAAGCTCACACTGAGGCTGGTCAGAGAATGGTTTTTATTTCTCCAAAAAAATTATTGCTGATAAAGTATAAAAACCAGACATTTTCATATGTGCCATTTAATATTTCTTTAAACTAATGAGAATTCCATCTCCTTCCAACAGGAGGGGACCTCTCAAAGCCTGAAGTTCCCCCATATAAAAATCCGTGCAGACCCAAAGCAGAGAGTCAATCCTTGGACTTTGCAGACTTCCCTTAACCAGACCTACAGACACAAATTTAAGGTTTCTCAGTCCCATTTTTTTCATGATTCTTTGGTGTCTTTTGTTTCCCTCTGCTTCTGACATTATGATATTCTGTGAAATTCAGACTGCATTAAAGGTCTCTAGTCTGTACAGGAAAATGAAATCTATACATTTAATCTATACATTAAATGAGGAACACACAAGTAATCCTCCTATGCTTAACTGCTATTTTAAATTATGTAACCTCATTATATTTAAACCAATCTTATGATTTAAGGTGGAAGGATTTGCTTTCAAATTTTATATACTTCAGTTTATTTTTTATATAAATCTGAATGTTGCATTCCTTGTTAAGGTATGACTTAATTTCCCAAGTCCAGACTAAAATTTTCAAAATTTAGATGAGTTTTTAAAATTTGTTTTTATTTGACATTTCAAATTCTTCATTGAATAACAGGAAAAAGTCCAGCAGAGATACTGTTATCTCCCCTTCCTTTCCAATTGAGTTGGATCTTGGGTTCTAACAGAAGTAAAGCTCTGAGTTACAGCACTGAGAATTAAATTTAAAGCTTGCACAAGTTTTCTTGTGCAGGGAGGGAAGGGGTCTGTACAGAGAAAGTTTTCCCAGTACCATTTATGGGAAGTTTCCCAGTGACTCGGGACTTTCTGAACATCTCCTTTGCATAGACAAAATCCATAAACCAATATCTGTGGGTGCTTAACTTACAAAAACCTGCTGATTTTAGAGTGCTGCGAGGGACACCCCTCATCCCATTTCTTGCTGTGCAGCTGAGTGATTCCTTCCTGCTAACATTCTTCTTTCCCCCTTCTCCCAAGGGGCTGCTCAGTCCCCTTAAGACTCTTTTTGCTCGTTAACTAAATTTTCAGTCTGCTCATTCAGGATTAAGGACACTCAACTTAGGTATCATCATCCCCTTTGGTTCCAGGGTTCACTCAAAAGTAGAAGAGTCCTTAAGCCTCAACAAGCAGATTGAAAACTCAGTAAACAAGTGAAGAAGAGAAACACAAGATAAGAAGTCCAAGTCATCCTCTACAGAGGCATGAAAAGCACTTTATATAATATATTGTTGGAAGAGGTTTTTAGTGACTTTGTAATGATTTATAGGTTGCCTTTTGTATTTTATTATTTTTACTCCTCCCACAACCCTTGCAAGTCAAAGCTGGGTTTATTGTGTACCCATTTTTCTACATTTAGCTCAATAATTTTCTCATTTAAATACTGAGAAGCAGTATGCAGAATTGCTTGTTTTTCTCAAAAAGAACAAATGCCAAAGAACTTTAAGTAATTTCTTTTTTAAAAATGTGTTTCTGCAACCTAGCAATATAAATGTTCTGGAGGTATATTGGATATAAACTTACATAATCTTGGGTAAATTTAAAAGTTTCCATGGAAACCATTTCTTTGTCAAAAGAACAACATTGCTCTAGGCTATTTGTAACCCACACCTAGCACTGTCCAGCTCAGTGTGGGGACCAGGAGGTGACTCTGATGTCAGTAAAGGAATGGTCTTGGCTGGTTTTAGCTTTTTAGCCAAGGCAGAAGGGGCTAAGCAGCATTTCTGCATTATCCACACATGAAAACAGCAACAGTGAAAGAGTTGAGGCAATCTGACCCCTGGAAACAACCGAATGCAAAGACACCTGCCTTTCCTGGCAGGGGCCCTTCTGGTTATGTTAAGTGCTTCTCTAAGAGGGAATGAGAGTGCAAGGTCTCAGTTCTCCTTAAGCAAGGATATTTGTTCTGCATGCTGCAGGTTTTCCCTCCAGAATAAGCTGCTCTTCTAATGAGCACTGTTATGACAGCAGCACTGCAGCTTGCCAGGAGCTGCTCCCAATGCAGCGTGTCTGCCTGGGCATCTGCAAAGGCATCTGCCCTGATGCTCACACCGTTCCTCATGCTCTCTTTTATCCAGTTTTTCAAGACAAAACAAGGGAGGGGGAAAGGAAAGGGCAAACAAGTCCAGTGTGACCTTTCTCCTGCCTCCAGGAACACTCCAGTTTGCAGGGGCTGTGGGGTGGAGCTGGGTTTCTAGCTGTCAGCAGCTGGGAGTCAACAGCAGCCCATCTTATACACTTCAGAAATGAGCCCTGGCTGATTGGACAAATATTTCCTATTTACCAGCTTCTCCCCCCTCCTGGATAATTCTAGGGTTAATCCACCACAGCACCTCCTCAGCCCAGCCCCCTGATATTGACACTTAAGAAACACAGAGCTGTTTATATTTCATTGGAGAGCTCATACTATCAATTTTCACATTAGTGAGTCCAGCTATTGCTCTCTTCTATCGGGATCTATTGAGTGGTGGCAGTAGAGATATCCGCTGTAGTGAAGGAAAAAAAAATACTTAGCTGTCTGATGAAATGTTTTAAATGCATAGGGTTCACCTTGGGGTTGGCTGCTGCTCAGATTTTATCCATTAATAACACGCAGGGCTGCCACACTACTCTCCAGGGCTGATAGGAAAAATAGTACCACTTACAGATCCCCTGGTTTGCCTGGGGGAGAGTGCACCAAATGCAGCACATATCATACATTTCGGGGCTGAAATTTACTCCACAAGAAGAAAAAAAATAACAAAAACAAAAAAACAAACACACACCCCCAAACATTCTCTGTATTAAATAACAAAACCCAACCCTATTCCTGAAACACAGACAAAGAGAAGTTGCCATGTAGGCCAGTAGTTGCAGACCTCAAGTGCTTTACTTATGCTGTGAAACGCCTCTGGGCAAAACAGGGGCAAGATTTCAGTGTAAACGGCCTTTTTTAGCTTACTGCTCTGCAGGTTGACATTTCACCCAGCAGGGAGAAGAATCTGAATTGTTACAAGGAACCAAGCAGTAAAGAGTAGGCTCTTGGTAAGTCATCATCTTTCCAGCAAGAAAGTCTCATTTATTTATATTTCTCTTTTTTTTTTTTCCCTACCCCTGAAACAATTCACAGGAAAATGATCATCAGAATAAGAATTGTTAACTGATTAGATTATTGTCGGCATTCGTTACAAGAACATCGCCAGGCACTCAAGGGTAAGTATTATTTTCATCTACTGATGAGGCTAAGAAAGGATTGTGCACCCAATTCCCTGTGCATTAATGATCTGCAGATATTTGGGTTGGGTTGCATTGTTTTCCCCTCTCTTTCAAAGTGAGCCACAGAGCTCTTTGCTGCCAGGAAGTGTTATTTAAGAATACGAGCTTCTTTTGTAAAGGGAAGGGCATAATTAGATGTTAAGAACTGATTATTGCATTGTTCTCCACAGAGATTTCCAAAAGGAACAGCATTTGAAGAAAGAAGGGAAAATATGCATTGTGCTTGGAAAGTGAGAGATATCTGCCCTAAACATTTCTGTCTCTATATCTGAAAACTTTACAAGAGATGTAACCCAACTTCCAGCTGCACATTGCCTGCCAGGAGCCCATTGAAATTGTACCTGCTGTGAGACCAGGGCTCCCACCAAAAGACCAGAAAAATCCCCCATCTCCTCCAGCAGGAATTACTTGGAACAGAAAACCATGTTTGTTTTTTTTTTAAGGACTTGAAACAAGCTGAACTTATGCCTACACACTGCTGCTTCCTGCTCCACCAGCCCCAGGGAGCTGACGCACCTCGTGCTTCCTCCTCTAAGCACTCAGGGGAGCAAAAGGTTTCTATCAGGCAACCCTCAGAGAAACCTTTGTAAGAAATAAGCCCTCCTGAGCAGATGAGGACTCATCCAATTCTAAGGCACTAGATGTAGGACAGACCACAGGCGCTTTATCCATGGTGCACACAGAGGAGATCCAGGCTTCAGGCTGATATCTACTAAGAGCCTCCCTACTCCGTGCCATACTACACAGAATAGGCTCTCTAGCTGCCATCCCCCCAAAAATGTGTTGAATTCAAGCAGACAAACCTCATGCATTTCTCTGGAAGCTCCTGGCACAGTCTCTGGCAGATTGGTCAGGGGCAGCAGCCAACACAGACTTTTAGCTGCTGCTTGACCTCCATTTGCTTTTCAGCAGTGGCAGCTGGGAGGAGATGCACACCTGACTTGAGCATTCACTTCATTGCTTCTCACAAAGTGAGGACTGCTTCAGCTTTGCTCCTGAAGCCAGAGAGACACCACCTCAAAGCTGCCTCTTTCTGCTGCTGCTTCTTCCTCCTGAGCCCTCATGATGTATCCTGCAGGATGTGGAGCTCCTCTAAAACACACCTTAAAGCTCTGGTTCCTACCAGGAAAACCCCAGCAGAACCTCAACCCCTGTACTGGCCTGTTTCCCCTCCACTGCTGGGGTTTCCAGAAGTTCTGGTGAGCTGGGAGATGCTGCAGTATTAAACAGCTGGACTTCTTTCTAGCTGTTCCCAAGGAATTTTCCCTCTTTCTAGGAAAGAAAATAGGACTTGTTGTTACATCCTGCTCACAGTATCCTCACCACTTTCCAAGGTTGCTTGAGGTATTTCATTATTAATATCTTCAAGGCCCATTTTAAAGCTCATTTAGATAAAAATTTCCATCTACTCTCATCAGAAGTTTGCTGTTGAATGTCATACTACAAAAGGTCTAATCCTCAAAATATAATTTATATGAAACAGAAATGTGAACCGTACCCTATACTCCCTAAATATTTGCATCTAATCTACATGTACAAGCACAGAGGAAAGGTGTAAGAACACCTCAGCCTTTCTGACCTCAGGTAAAAGAATTCTCATAGCCCAGTCATGCTTTTATAGCCCTTTTCCCTGCCCTTTTTTTTTTGTTTGTTTGTTTGGGTTTTTGGTGGGTTTTCTTTGTTTGTTTTTGTTTTCTTTTGTTTGTGGTTTTTGTTTGTTTGTTTTTTGCTTTCTTTCCTTTGTTTGTGGGGTTTTTTTGGCGTTTTTTTGGGGTTTTTTTTTGTCTCTGTGGGACCATAGATTCACCTGGATTAAAAACAAACAAACAAACAAAAACCCCTAAATACAAGAAATAAAACAGTTTCACATTTTACCATAGTTTGTGAAAAATGGGCTTCTTCATGACCAGGCAAGTTTTTGGAACCAAAGCCTGAGCTGAAGTCACCACAGCTTTGCAGACAGGTGTCGCCGTCCCTTTTTTAAAATTTGCAATAACAGCCTTTAGCTGTATCACAATTAACACACTCCATGTGCCAAACTGTAACGAACTTGCCTGTTCTCTCTGGACCTGCTTGCAGTCTGAGGTGAGAACTAATGAATTGTCAGGGCCACAGGAGGAGGACAAGGACGCAGAAGCAGAGGGGAAGGAATAAGAGTACAAACATCTGCGTGTAGAGGACAAAGCTCCTCGCACTCTCCCAGGTTATGCAGCCACTTTGTAAGTATTTGGCAGCCAAGCCATCCTTTCCTTGCAATCACTCTGTTTACTTAGGAGCAAACCCAAATTCAGTTTGCACCGGAGTTTGTTTGAACACATCCCTTCGCTTCATTGTTGTGATTCGGGATTTTGTTCTTTTACTTTTCCTTCTACGCATCTTCATCCTTCATGGTTGATTTGGATTATGATGTAAACTAAGCGAACATGACACAGCTGCTCTCTCAATAACTAAGGAGATGCCGGCTGCCACTCACCCCGGCACTTTGGTGGTTCACAGCAGGGCTGGTGGGCTGATGGGGGTCCTCTCTTTTGGCATCTGTCTGTGCCGTCCTCATGCCGTTTGCTGAAACAAAACCAGTGATGTTAGCAGCATATGGGCAGCCAGAACAGGGGTCATTTACCTTATTTGCCAACAAAGTAAAGGACAAGGCCCGGTGGAACGGGGATAGATGGAGAAGAGCTGGCAGCACGGTGGCAGGAGAGGCAGCCACAGGCAGGGAGGATCCCAGGAGTGCAGGGAGTCACCTCTGCCCATACGTCCCTTTCCTGTGACATGTGGAGTCTCTGAGATTTGCATGACTATTTGATGCTGAGTTGTGTGAGTTTTGATCAGCTGAGCTGACTCTGCCAAACTGAACTCATCTGGCTGAGGTGGATGCCCCACCTCAGATACAAAGCCTGGCTCCAAACCTCACTGAAAGCTGAGAAAGGTTTTGTTGACAATCAAATTCATGTAACAGCTAACAGAAAATAAATCACTTCCATCTGCATGCTCTTGGACTAATAAAGGCTTGGTCTCAAACTGGAGGAGCCAAGAACCTGTCAGGGATCCAATCTAATTGTATATCTAACCTGACCAGAAGTAAGAATAATTGGAAACCTCTCAAATAGATTGTTCTTCTTAACTTACTGGGACAAGCCACACACCAACAGCTTGCACAGTCTGACTTCTGCAAACAAAAGCAATCTGGATAATTTTGGAGAAGACACTGAGCATTCAAACTTCCAGGTTAGCTGTCTCTGTTTGCTGCCAGAAAAAAAAAAAAAAATTAGGCACTTTTTCCTTCAGAGTAGTACCTCTAGGCACAAGGTTACAGCACTGGGCATGTTTTAACATATAGGCTGTGCTGAAACAGAGAACTTGAGGAAGATGCTTAGCGAAGAAAAATAGCTCTGAATAGAATGATGTCTGCAGAAACCAGGGATGACAAATCTACTGCAATATGAAAACATATGTATATGGCATTGTGAATTTAAAAGGTGCCCCGCACAGCAGACATACCTCAGATATTTATTAAGACTCAGATTCATGAAAAAATATCCCTCTTTTTGTTAGCAATTTTTGCCTGCAAAATTAAACTCACTTGTGTGTGCTCTCATAATATGCAAGTATTCTTCAGAATTGCTACCTCTCTTTCTATGTCTATAGCAATGCTTACCTAAGTCTCCATCCTCTTTTCAAAGTATCACTTATAGTATCTGAGCACCTATGTATTTTTATAAAACCCTTCATTTTGGAAGCTCACTATTTGCTAAAATTGTCTGGGAATTATAGGCTCAGAGGGTGTTATTTCTATCTGATAATTTTACAAAAATCTTTACTTTTAAAAAATATTTTGGGTTTTTGTGTCATTATTATAAAAAATAATGTTAAAAATTGAGACAATGTGATTTTTTATCTTGCTTGAGTTTAAATAGATATAATCCCCTAAAAACATATTATCAGACCTTTTAGTATTTTGTCAATGATATCAGGAATATACATTAAAATGCATGTTTCAATCCATGACCGTGTGGTTCTATCTCTTGATTGAGTAAAATGTTTACCAAAAACCTTGAGTGTTTTAAAAAAATGAGCAGAGTTGTATCTATGTATGAAAAGTAAAAATGTTGTAAATAAGGGAGTTGGCTTTTTTTTCTCTCACAGTTTCAAGCTCCACTTTCTAACTTAAATGCATAAAGATTTTTTTTTTTTTGTCAGCTTCAGTGCAGAGAAACATTAAAATTCATCTCACCCCAAACCTTTGTCGGGAAAAAAAGATGTTAAATATCAGCAAATGGATCTGATAAGCTGCAGACTATTTCTGCTGTCAGAGAATGACTGTAGGACAAAAACACATGTTCAGGATTTGACATCCTTTGGCATCTTGTAAATAGCCTGCATGAATCCACACCTAAAAACTGCCAACACAAGCAAAATTGTGCCCAAGTTTCTTGTAAGTTAAGCAAGCAAAGCAGAGACATGAAACGTGGTTGGATTGAATATAGAAACCTAAAGACCCCCAAAACTGACCTTGAGATCATTTTAGCGAAAGATCTTCTCTGCACTTTTGCAGCGCCAGCCTGATTTTCTCTGTATAAAGAGCTCTGTGTGTGTGTGGATGGGTGAATGTGCAGGACTGCGTGATAAACACGTTATTAGGAAGAAAAAACAACAACTTTCCATAGAAGAATGATAAGAAAAAAGAACTGCTGAGTAATACAAAATAGACTCTTCCTTTTTCTATTTTTTCCTTATCTTTTTTATTTTTTTTATTTATTTTTTTAAGGGTTCATTTCATAGAAGAAATGAGAAGTAATCCCTTGGCCTGGTTTTCTTCCACTTCAACTCCACCCCCTCACTGAAAGAAACTTTTTTCTGATTTGGGATTCAAAGGACATCTCCTCCCTGTCTGGATGGCAAATTGTTTTCTCCCTTTCCTGTAAAAAAACAACAACAACAAATAATAAAAGGTTAAAAAAGAATAAAAGGAGGGATATTTAGAAAGATGAAGAGGAAATCTGTTTCAAGAACCAATTTCTTCTAATGCAACATCAGTGTTTGTGCCACAGATACAGGAAGAGATTACTTCCCTTCTTTTCCCCAGTCCCCTTTTTTTCAATCTCTCAATTATTTTTGGAGATATTGGTCTTCCTTTCTTGGATTCAGGTTTGCCCACTGCCAGCAGGATATGTCAAAGCTTCTGAACTGAATGGAGAAATCTCTTTTTCCTGAAAGCCTGGGGATTGTCTCAGCATTTGAGGGGTGAATTAGTCAGGGGACTATCACAGCATTAGTGGCATCTGCTGGAAAGGAAATTCACACTGTGGTGGGAGATGCCACAGCCATGCTTATCCCAGCCGCCTAAATGGGAGCACATTCCAAACTTTCCCTAGGTGAATACAGTTTTTGGGTGTCCTCTGTAAAAGATCACCATCTCTCTGTTCTGTGCTGGCTTCAATTCAGAGTTCAGGGCCAAAAGGGAGGAGGATGGTTCTATCCTCAGTGTGGCTGGAACCATGGTGGGCACATGTGGGCACCAGGCTTTTCCCAACCTGAATATTGAGAAGGAAAATGGGATGGGGTTTGTGGAGTTGAGAAAGGTTATGGAGCAGTCAAGTGCTGTGTGCCAGGACACGGTCAGGCCGGTATCCGGAAAGGGATGCTCTCCAAAGGACGTGGAACAGCTGGCAGCATTCCTCCTCCCCTCCTCTTCCTCTGAAGCACCCCTGGAGTCAGGATGCTGGCTTTAATGACTCAGTAGTCTGCTTGGCTGTGGCAGATTTTATATTTCTGGAGAGAATCAATATAAACACTTTCTTTTGTTTTTCCTTATTATTTTTTCCCCTTACCCATTGTAGTGACTCTTATTTCACTGTCTGTTGTCTGTCCCCAGTACCAAAGGAAACTGTGATCCCTAACTCCCAGCGCTGCCCAGCCTGCTATAAAACTGCTTAGTGTGAAACGTAATATGCAAAAAAAAAGATTTTTCCTTTTTTTCTTTTTTTTTTTTTTTCCCTCCTTTTTGGCAGGCTCTGGAAAAGGCCTGTTTCCTGGCAGGAGAAAAAGCCAGCCTTGGCTTCAAGCAGCCACTGACAATTCCCAGCATATGGTAAGAGAGGGAGCTTCCGCCTACCCCATCAGGTAAGTGCCATCTTCCTCACTACAGCAGTGATCGATGTCACGCTTGGAGAGCGCTGGCTACTGGGAGAGGAGCCAAGCGGCCAACTGGCCAGTACAAGGGAACAGGTCAGGCTGGACAAGGCCTCTGGGTGGGGAAAGCATGCTAGCATAAGCATGCAACCAGGAAACGTGGTGTCTTAGTGCACCGTCGTCTGCCTTGGGCTTTTGGCTCCGCAGCCGAGTTCGAAAGGCTCAATTTGCTTATGCTCATGCTCGGGTTTAAGTGCTTCCCAAAGGTGGATTGGAGCTTTTTTGCATACGCCTTTCAGCATTGTTTGTGTGCTATTCCCTCCCTCCTTTCCTTTTTCTTTTATATTTTCTCTTCCAGTGTCAATTCTTGCTGTTCTTATACCGAGCTTTTCCTTGTTGTAAGAAGAAAACCTGTTCCCACATCCCTTCCAGCTCTGCTCATTGACTCCACGTTATTTTGGAGCAGTCCACCACAGTGTCAAGCACCAAGGAAGTTTCCTTAGAGTAGCCCAAATTTTGTCCTGTTTAGTCCTGGGCAATGATTCAGTCCCACTTTGGCCTCAGGATCTCCTTCTTCGACCCCATCTTGCTCCGTGCTCTGCAGCATCACAGGAGGGTTTGGAAACATCACAGTTGCAGAGGGAGAACTGTGCATGGCTGCAATGTGCCTGGGAGGGGGACAAAGCCCTGGGTCATGTTCCAACCTAGGGCACAAGGGACAGGGTGAAGAGTGGGCTCCAGGCCCCTTGGTATTTCCATGGGATGGGCTCTGTCTCTGCAAGGCAGGTCTGCTCCCCAGGCTCCCAGTGCAGATAAGCACCTTCAAAGCCCCACTGAGCCATTAAGACCAGTTCCTCAGCTGTAAATCAAAGCAGCTCCATAACACTTTTTTCGTCTCACCTGAGCCCTGACCTGGAGGGACCACATCTTGTGGAGAGAGGGTAATTCATTCTCCATGCTCACTCAATCCATAGACCCTCGGCCAAGGATGCTGATTATTGCTAACCAGGGTGCTGTTTTTTATTGTCCTGGCAGGGCTGAGAGAGCCCTAACTCATTTCACGTTGAGCTCTGAATAGCCACTGCCTGGTAGGAAGTTTTGGTGAGGACCAAACTGAGCTGTTCTCCATTTATCCTATGGAGGACTGTGCACTCATTCTCCAGCACAGAAATAAACTGTCAGTGGCTTCTCTTCTGGCACAGATTGATCTAATACAACTGCCTCAGCGCACACTGCTTGTGCAGACAGTTCCAGTGCACATTACTGTCATTTCTGATGCCCTAAAAGCGGCTGCCTTCTCCCTTCCATGCTCTTAAATGCCTTAAATGCTCTTAGAAAGTGTGGTGACACTTTTACGGGTGATGGGGCAAGGGTCACAAGCTGAAACTTTGCATGCCAAGAGATGCAAACAACAGATTCCCATCTCTAGGAGGGAAGCAGGATCTGATTTCCTTTGTCAGTAGGTTCATTCTTTGTGCCACATAATTATAGATAAACAAAAAGAGACATGCAACATGCCTTAAATTAAATACTGAGTTTTCTGATTGCCACATTAATGGGAGAAAGGTTATCCCAAGCAAGTGCATGTCTGACTGCTGTAGGAAATCAAGCTGCAATGGGAAGTGTAAAGTAGGGGGTTACTTTCTAGAATCTGTTGTAAAAATCTGAGCTGAGCCATAGTTTTGCCAGGCAATGCTTGAGTGCCATCAGTGAGCAAAAGTGCTACAGGACAGTAAACGAGGAGTAGAGCCATGTCCATAAGTTTATTCATCTAAGCTACCAGGTAGCAATGGGTGCTGATCAGCAAAACAACTAATGCAACTCATTTCCAGATGACTATGTTCACGATGAACTGGTTTTGTGCCCTTGTACTGGAAATATATGGATGTTCATGCTGCAGAGATATTTTAAAATGTTGATCAAAAGCCAGAATATTAAAGTAAATGCTGCAAGTAGACCACTGCTTCAGTCCCAAAATTCTGGGTAAAATGTCTGTTCTAGAGAGGCTACCATATTATATTAAATTTTTCTTTTCAGATTTTTTTAAGTGGGTTTTAATTTTTAATTATAAGGTCTTTCCCTTTTATATAATTTGTTTGTCTTATTCTATGATACACAAATCAAAATGTTATACAGCGTGACAAGCAGCATATACTTTGATCCAGAAAAATAGAAAATTTTATAGTGTTATAATCATCCTTTTGGTTTTGAAGTAAACTAAATAAGATAAATATTTCCAGAATTACATTTTTAATGTACTGCTAATACTATTGGCACAACATGAAACATTTACTATTAAACTGGAAAAGAAAAGGTCAGTATTTAAAACAAACAAATTCCATCCCTTCATGTTTCTACACAAAATATCCACTTAGCCTAATTAACTACAGCTCCTGAGCATCAGTGAATGGATTTTCACATTTAACAAGTTCCATGGAGTTCGGCAAGAATGATTATTTCTTTTGAATAGTCATGCTTAAAGAATATTGCTGCCCATCATACGGGTTTCATTACTGCTCGGTTTCAAGAGTCTGTCATCCACAGAGGGAGCAGGAATGATTCCATATGACTTAGGTGACAAATCATAAAACATAAAAAATGAATAGCTAACAGCTGTCTGGACTTTTCCTGCTGCAAACAGTTTCCTTCAAGTTGATATTTCCTCACGCTCCTAATTTTCCAAAGAAGACAATCCAGATGTTCCAGCTGCACAGTACAGGTATTTCCAATGCAACCAGCATCTATCTACTGAGAGATCACCAAAGGGCTCCTCTGCTTTTCTCTTCTTCCCCTTGTCTATTCGTTTTGGTTTTTTTTTAGTCTTTTATTTCTCCTCAGCAAGAGTAAAACTTGAGCATGGCCAGGTGTTTTCACTTCAGAGGCTCCAATGGCAACAACAACTCCAGTGCTTTGGAAGCTAACAAATTTGTTGTGTCACAATTGATAATCAACTCTAGTAAAAGAATGTCCAAATCAATTGAGCTTTAGCAAGGGCAAACTGACTGGACACAGCCAGACTCCCAGCAAAAGTAGGCCAAGCTTGATAAATTTGCCCTTATTATAGCTATTGATGTTTAAATTTCTTCAGGGATGTTGTTACATGGGTGCCTAGTGGTGACAGAGGTACGATGACCTCCTTCGATCCTTAATCTACACCTGTTAGTTGGCTCCCTAGTTGCTTGTGAGTATACTCAAGCTTAAAGGTTAACAAAAGAAAAACAGGCCAAGTTTACGCGACTGCAGCAACGGATCAATGCAGAGTAAATAACCTTCTCTGTCTTATTTCCCCAAGCATTATTGATCCGAGTTCTTTGTTCTTTGTCATGTTTCTGTCTTCTAATCCCAGGGGACGCTAAACGATCGGCTCATATTGGACATGTTAACTGGCACATTATGACAGCTACCATTTTGTCACTCAATGTGGTGCTATATATAAAGAGCCCTCGGTTCAGGGGTTTCTGAGCTGCTCTCTCCAAAACAAGCCTCTCACACCTGCTTTTTTCTTTTGGCTTTCTTTGTCTGCTCACCCCTGCCCCTTAGGTATTTTGTCTAGAGGTCTGCATTAACACTAACCTTTTTTTTTCTTTTATTATTATTATTAATTGCACTCCTAAAGTTTCCCCTTCCTTAAAGATGGACAATAACCCAACAGTTAAAAATAATAGACACTTTTGCAGCATTCAGTGCACGGCAGGAGTTTCAGGCAGCAGCAAATGCTGGTATCAATTCTGACCTGTCGGGGCTTGTTGTTTTTTATTTAGGAACAGGAGCCCTTTCCTTTCATTATCAAGGTTACATTTAAAGGATATTGGGCTTTGCTAAGTGTTCTCAATGGATTTCTATGGGATATTACAGATATCACTCTATCCACACTGAGACCAGCCTCTGCCTTTCAGCTGAGCGGATGCTCCAAGTACCTTAACGGCTCTATAAACTTGCAGATTTGTGGTGGAAGTCTGTGTTCACTGGGAGACTATTGGATTTCCAACAAAATTAATTGGATTTCCTTCCTTCTGAATGCTCCCTCTACATGCCTATCTCTGAATAAAGACTTGCCAATACTCACTCCCAGAATTATACAGAAGAAAAAAGGGGGAAAAAAAAAAGAAAAGAGGTGAACTTGGAAGGCATGGCAACCTACTACTGCTTATTTAGCCTTCCTCGCACTTTATCTAGGACACAGAAAAAGCCTATTCTAAAAGAAAAAGCATTCCCCTCCTGTGCCAAAAAACTCCCAGCAAGGGATCCAATCACTGGAGGAAGTGTTGCGTGCCTTTCTGTCACGGCGAGGAAGAGTCCATTGGCCGAATAGTGTCATATGGATTTAGGACTCCAAAATTCATAAGGCATTTCTGGGTCTGTCTGGCACTTAATGGACAGCGTGATATAAATAGAGGGAGTAGGACTACATTTTAAACCCAAAAGGAGTATTGATAGTCAGGAGGTAAATTCCTGCCTGCTTCCCCATGTCTAGCATTTCACTGTATTAACCATCACTAATCACCGTGCAAATATTCTCTGTCCAGTGGACAAAAATAGCATTATGACTTTCCTGCCACACAATCTTATCTTTCTCTAAGTCACAGCTGAGTCAATCTATGCTTTGAAAAGGTATTTTTGCTAATGCGAAGGAATCCAGGGGAAAAAAAGCTGTTGTATATTTCAATTGAATTTCAAGTTCCTTCATGTCTCCATAGCTGATAATTAAACCAACTGACCTGCTTCTGTATCGAAGTCTGCAGGAAATTAAGCAGATAATACTCTTCAGGTAGATAGCTTTGGGGGATAGTTTATTAAAAGAAAAAGAAAGAGCCCCCAACTAAACAAATAACACTGAACAGCGTGTCTTGGAGCAGCCTCCTCACTTAGCTATGGGGGTCTCCCCTTTTTTTTCCACTGATAGCAGGGTTTGGAGAAACATTAGCAGGAGCTCTTGAAAGGAAAACCAAAAAAAGACATGTGAAGAATTTGTCCCTGTTAGGCTCAGTCATTCATGTCTCAAATACTCAGTAGATGATTTCAATATTAATCTTTCACAGATGGCATGTTCCTGTCTTTCTTTTTTCCTATATTTTTTTTTCAATCCAAACCCCTAAAATATGCTGAAGCCACAACTGGAACCTGGTTCAGTGTCTGTCTACAGAAACTTATTATTTGATTTGAAATGGCTTTGTTTTCTTCTGACATGCTGGAAATATATCCTTAAAAGACATTTTCATCTCCATAAAACATTTGTGTTTTTTGGACTTGCTAAATAACTGAAAAGTCCAGGGGTCAACCAGATTTAACAGTTAATTTATTCATTATTTGTCTTTCCAGCTGCAATTACTTTGGGGCAAACCCAACATATGCTAATGTTTTTATAGTATGCCTAAAATGTCATAATAAATTCAAATTATTAATAAAACTGACATGTAAAAGAGGGATATACCTTCTATGTGGGCAATATGTGTTATTCTAGTTGAATATTTTGCTCCACATTTCCAATCAGCAGGAGGATCTTTTTCAAATATGAGAAGATTGATGGCGTTGTTGTCATTAAAGGGTTGGGTGGCTGCAGAAAGGACACATGTACATAGTCCACATATCCACCAGAAATTTAGCATTCACTAGAATAAAGAATTTCTTTTCCTAAGCGAGATACACAGGTTATTTTTTGTTTTTGTAAGAGTGTATTGTCACTGTCCTGCAGGTGTCAAACAGTATCTCTGTTTTTCATTCCTTTAACACTGTTTAAAGGCTTTGAATTTTTATATTTATTATGTAGCAAGTTCACCTCTACTGCTCAGTAGGATGTTCTGCAAAGTGATCTCACTGTTAGGGTGACATCACTGTGTTAAAAATAAGCCATGGTGGCATATCTGTGATAAAAAAATAATATTATTATTCAAATAAAATTATATTTCAACTGTGCAAAGCCCCTGGTATGTCTGAAGTTTATATTAAAAGGAGACAGCCCCAGCTCTCTGTTGCTAGAGAAAAGTTATATTTTACTGTAATATTTTTATGTGGCTATAAAATTTGATGAAAAAAACCCTTCTCAAATGATGTCTTGTTTATTTATTAATTTGGCTTTTTCAGCTGTCAGCAATTGAATCCCCTTAGATAAGGAAGAAGTTCAGCTTTCCTGATCCTAAATTCAATCTCCTTTCAGGGGACAAATGCAGGTGAGGGGCCATCCCAATATTTAGAATTCCATCTCTTCTCTCCCTTCAGGTGCTAGATCCACTCCTGGGTGTGGGAGCAGACTCTGAGGAGCAGACTACAACTGGCTTTTATAAAGGTGTTCAGGAGGAGGTTTTGTTTTGATTTCTTGTGCTGCTCTCTCAGCCTGGCCTTTGCCCCTGCATAGTGCACTCTTATCCTCCAAACAGGGAACAGCAGCCAATTCCACATTTTCATACAATTTGTGCTGTGATAGGATAGCAGTCATGCTCTCAGAAATCATCAGGGAATGGGAGCGAGCAGCCTGTATTCTCTCCTACAAGGGGCCAAGTCACACAAACTGTGAGAATTCTCACAAAGCTGGTTAGCAGATTGAGGTTAAGTGATCAACTGACTAAAAACTGGTAGGGAGGGAAACAGATATGTTGGTTTCTAAATTGTACAAGAAGGTTCAGAGTGTTGTGTTTGGGTATTTTTTCTTAATTTCTTGAGAGCAGCTGAGAGGATTCATGGTTTCCTTCAGATTCTGGTTTCCTTCAGGAAGCGCTGAGGAGTTCAGCTGACCTGGCAAAGGTTGATTTCAGAGTTTTCTCTGGGCAAGAGGGTCATTGGGTAAAGGACTAGAGAGACAGATGTGACAGAAGCTCTTAAACTTGTCAGAAAAAATACTTTGCTTCTTCCTGTAGGAGACAACTCTGTTCAGTATTGTGTAAAATACTTCTGATTTTCCTTATGGAATAATGAGTCTCTGTCACAGCCCTCAGCTGGGGTAAACTGATGTTAATTCCATCAAATTTCATATAATGAAGCTGACTTGCTCTAGCTGGAAAACTGGTCCAGGGTCAGAGGTCTGTGTACTAAAACCAAGTTTGTTCTGAAGCATGCATGCATGCGTAGGCTCATGTACAGCTTGGCTGGTTTGAGATCTTGGAGAATTTCTGACATTATTAGTAATATTCCTCCTTTCCCCTCTTTTTAAAAGGGACATTTCCATAAATAAAGCTTTTAGATTGTTCAGCAGATTTACCTCCTGCCCTCAGAGGCACACCCTAACCTCTTCTAATAATACAAATGTTATCTTAGCCTAAAAAGTTATTCTTGTCCTTGTTGTGCATTTTGTACTCCTGTCAAGGGCCAGAAAAGAAAGAAATCAGGGGCAGTGTGAGAAAGGGTCAAACTGAGCATGAAAAGATTCCTTTGCCTTCGTGTAACGTACAAATCAGGATTGTTAGAGCAAACAGCCACCAATGAGCCACATTATTCATAACACTTCACAGTTTTCTCATGGAAGCCGACAAATGTGCATTGCCTGAACATATTTTGTTAATTCGTTGGGTTTTTGCTATGAATACAGCTGAATAATTTCAGAGCATTTTCCTGACAGTAATGAGTGGTGCTTTGTACCTTCCCTGGGATGCACATTACTACTGTTTTGCTCATTTTATGGATGGGCAATCTGAGGCATAATAAAGAACAGGTCAAGTGCAGGATTATGGAATCAAACGAAGACTTGAAAATTTTTAATTACTACCTAATATTCTAGAAAACTCTAAAATACCTTATTAATCTGGATCCTCAGTTATTGGAAGCATATTATTTTAGAGAAGAGTTAATAGTTTTAATTAAAAGATGACTAAGTATTTATTGAAAGCATGATATTTTGGGGAAGAGTTACTACATTTAACTAAAACATGGCAAAGTATTTTTGTATTGCTTAATGAATCTTTAGATGCTAGAAACCTTTGGACCATTTGTTTGATCTTCATATTTAAACATGATTTTAACAGTAACAGTTCACCCATGGCACTAAGAGGCATCAGTTGCAGAAAAACACACTAATACGGACCAGAGCTGAATTAAACTGTGTTGATGGAGATAACCAGTTGCATATGTTTTTAGTTAGCAGGAGCCAAATCAGATAACCACCATACAGAAACACTGGGCCTGATGGACATTTTTTAAAATATTTTTTCTGAGAAAAGACTGGATTGCAGTATGAGTCTTGGTTACTACGGTCGTCTGTTTGTTCTCGGGAATCAGGAAAATGAAATTCTGGATAAAGTGAAAAGATGACTGGAGAGGAAGGAAGAGCAAAGTATGTGAAGGGCAAAGACATAAACATTGGTGCTGTTCTCTTCATGTTACTAGACAAGGACCTTCTATTGATTTCTCCGGGCATGCTTGCACTTCCTTCCTTCAGTGACTAATGATGCGCCCTTTGGGTTATGATGACACTGCATTTCATAGGCCTGCAGGTCGGATTCCTGATGTATTCCCTGCCTGGCTCTTACTCTAAGTCATTGTCCTGCTCCAAGCCAGGCTCTTCTCAAACGTGAGGCAAATAAGAAAGGGAGATAACTTACGTCGTGCATCGCAGGTTGGAGAATAAAGTGCAACAGTTCATAGGTTCAAACATAGCTGGATATTGTCTGAAGTCTCATTTCCAGTCTGTGGCATAGCAGTGAGTCTGGTGTCTTTAATGTTTTTCTCACAACAGTTTCCAGAACTCTGTTTCCTTCTGCAGGAGCCCCAAAGTGCATATGTGTTAGGCACACATTTCCTCGCCCACCTCTGCGTTGGAACACAGATTTGTTTTAACTTTGATTAACAATCCTCCACAGAAATTTAAAGAAAGAAGTGACTGATTCTTCTCTCACTTTCAGTAAATTAGGAATAATTCCCCTCTCCCTCCCACCCCTAGGCCATGGAGTTAACATAAATAATGTGAAACTGGTGAAGGTGACAGAAGAGTTAGGCTAAAAATGAAGAAACCGACTGCCTTCAACACTGAGAATATGGGGCGCAAATTATATCTCGGCCTATTTAATTGCCAGGCAAAATGTGGGACAAGAACTCTTGGGGGCTCCCAGTCACCAGCAATATGAAGGATTTGATATAAGTAGCCCGTAATAGCTGCTCTGGACAACCTTCTTCTCATGTTCAAGAAGCAAAAACAGCAGGAGGTTTTCAGAAGCGTGAAGAAGTAAGCATCTGACGTTCACTTACTTTTAACAAAAGTTTGTCCTATGGCAACCCTGAGTTCCTTTGAACATATCAACCTATATTCCACCAGCAAACTAGCTTTTGTGTAATGAACTACCCAAGCTTCCCCAGCAACCACCTGGAAGACCAGTAACAACACCAATGAGATTCAAATTAATGGCACGTAACCTTGAAATGACTGATTTGACATAAAGGTGTTTTTTTTCGCAATACTCAACACTGTTTCTACTGCCTGGAAGAATACTTTTGTGAAGCCAGAGATCCCATCATTTAATGTGCAAAATTTAGGTTGTCAATCAGGATGCTGAAATAACTCATGTTTGTAACAAAATGTAGCTATCAGGCTTTTTCTTGAGTGTTTCATGATGTAAATGGGAATTACTGATCCAGAGATTGAGTTTACAGCTCCGATTTGAAATTTCCAGTCTCTCAAGAGAATACTCTGACTTGAGAAAAACTTAGAAGGCATAAAAATACATTCCTAATAGTCTAAAAAAACCACTGATATTGAGAAGCCTCCAGACATTTTTTCCACAATTTCTTATTCCTACAGAATACTTAGTACAGAGAACAGTTTAAATAAATGCAGACACACTGTCCCTGTCTCACCTTCATTTGGTGCTAAATTCCCCAGAGAGGAGAGAACTATTTCTCATCTGAAGTCTGGGGAACTGCCTTTGGTTCAACATTTTCTCCTTGAGTTGCACAGTATTTATGCTGCTCTTCTGCCAGGTGTTGAGAGGAGAGGTTGATTCCTAGAGCTTTATCATGTTTAATCATTGCTCTGGGCACTGGTTAGGGTGGTTCCTGTTTATTCTGCTTTTCCCCATCTGCCCAAACACATCAGCCAGGGGAGCATGGGGTAAAACAGGCTCCAGACCAGGCTCTGTGGTACCACTTGTGCGCCTTGGCAGTGTTAAGAAGCATCAGTTTGGCTGGATACCACAAATTTTGGTCTCAGGGCAGACAGACCAACAAGGACGGGGATGGAAAGGGAGCAGAGGAACTTTCCAAACACTCCTTTGGCTGCTGAATGGGGGGAATGACAGAGATTGGGAAAGCAGAACAATCACCCGTGTCAAATTCCAGTATATTCTTTGAAATCTAATGAAGACATGGGGTCAAGCTTAGGCAGCACTCACACCCATAACATGTGAGCCCCTCAGAATTACCTGCCACAGGCCAGTGAAATGAAGACACGGGAATCTGAAGGCAATTTCTTACTCTGTTGTTCCTGGAACTGTTTTTCCTGTTTCATTCCTCTTCCTTTTGCTGCCACCATTAGGAGGTGCTGGCTGGATGCTTTCAGTGGTGTTCCAGTGCAGAAATACATTGCACCAGCTGATAGAGAAATACATTCACATACAGGGAATTCCTGATCTGACTGCTAGTTATAGAAATATTATTCAAAAGCCAAAATTATGTGATCCTACTTGGAACAAAAAGACCATGAAAATCAGCAAGAATTTTCCTCCATTGGATCTGGAAATCTATGCCATCTCTTAATATCCAACAGACTTCTCGAGTATCTGGTGTGATTTTTTTAAGTGAAACATATGATAGAAATGGAAAGCTTAATCAAGTTTCCTGAGCTTACTAATTACTCATTCTTTGGGTTTATTTTCTTCCGTGCTTTGCCTGACAATTGAACATGGCAGAGACGTAAATCTGAGAGGTTTGTTTTGCTTTCAACTAGCTCTTAAAACACCTTTTCTATATACACACAGAGATTAAAATAAGAAAGAAAGGATGTCAGCTGTATGATAACAATGAGGAATGGCTGGACAGAGGATTGGACTCCTTAAAATGAGTATGTTTACCATCCCACGATTGATGAATTACCAGGGATTTTAATTGTAAAGCTCTGGCTGCTATTGCCATATTTCACAGACTAGGATCAGCAGCTATTTCATCTACCTGTAATTCTATTTCTTTACCAAGTGCCTGATCATGAGAAACAATAACTGTCAGCAGTGTAAATTCCCACAGGATTTTGAAGATTTACTCTGACTAACTACAGATCCATCCAATATCTCTCAAGATCAGTCTCTACCTGTCCCAGACTGAGATGTAATGTGGCTGTAGACTGTAACTGTTTACAGAAGTGGGAGCCTTCAATAGGTCAGGGTATGAAATCATTCCTATTCCTCCACAGTAGTTTGTAAAGTTTCCAAAGAGCTTTCCAGGCTTTCTGGATGAAAACTACTATATAAATGCAAGATGCCATTATAATTTATTGTTTCAGTTTGACAGAAAGATGGAGGGTTTCATTTTGACTTTATATTCCACTTCGCCTTTGTTTCATAACTTTCTGACATGCAGAATTTTCCTTTGTATTCCTTGCAAGACTTAAAACCTCCCTGTTAAGACAGAGAGGTTGGGAATGATGCAGCCACAGTAAGAATTAAATTAGAGCCATTTTTAATTATATTTTGTGTTCTTCTGACGTACTAGAGATCATACTAAAGGCCCCAATTTTCAGTGCCCTGTATCAGAGACTAACTGGTTCAGGATTTCCCAAAAAATGAGCAAGAAATCTACTTGTGGTCTGTAAGGCCCTTACAAGAAGGAATTTTTTTTCTCACAGCCTTACATTCCTACTAACCTTGGCTCTTAGAAATAATATCTTATATTGCTGTGAAATAGAGTTTCTTTGCTGTCTTTAATAGCAGTTAATTTTGTTTTTACAGTTGTAAGGAGGGTAAACAAAGGGGAATCCAAATAGCAGGAATTACCTGCTGTTAATTTGAATACCACAGAATTCAGCCAAGTTTGCATGTATCTGAAAAGTGAGATATCCACCTCATTATTGTTCCTCACACAATTTTTTCCCCTTCAATTCATTCCATAGTATTTTTGGTGAGAAACCCTATTACATAATTATGCTATGAATATTATTTCCTCTTAAACGTTGAATTTCACAAATTCTAATAAGGTAAATGTTATTTGCTTCTACCTTGGGCAATCCACAGCTTCATTGACCACAGGGAAAAACTGCTGTTCAGTATGGCTACTCTGCTTGAGCCAGCTGGAGTCTCAATCCAGTGTTATTTTCAAGAACCCTTAGAACAGTGGATGAGAGACTCAGATCTCATCCCATTACCAGCTTTATTTAATCTAAAATGCCTCTGAGAGAGAGAGACTCCCTTATCTCCGAGTTGTGCAAACACACCGCTGCACACTGATACAAGATCTGTTGTGAACCGTGGAGGAAAGCTGGTGGTGAGTGGAATCCTAAGTATGTGGATCCAGCAAATAAAACAGGACAAGGGGAAGGGATAAGGTCTGTGGCTGTGTGGAGGAGAAGACAACTGTTTCTGCACAGAAAGGAGAGGAGCAGAGATCCAGTTTGATGGGTATCGTCACTGTGTTACTAACACTAATATCTTTAGCACAGCACAAAAAGAAATTAAAGAAGGCGTGTGCTGTCTAACATATTATGGTGCTATGCAGTCCCCCAAATGCTGAAATACTCATGTAGACATTTTTTGGTGTTGTTTTAGTCATAATTGCTCCAGTGTCAAATGAGATTGTAATGAGAAGTGGAGCTGTTACAGAAAGTTCACTGTTCTGGAACTTTTCTGAGATGGTGTCAAGTAACAACTTTTTTTCCCCATGTTTTTCCCACTTTTGCAGCTGCCTCTTCATTCCCTGGTTTGGAGACTGACTCAGAAAATAAGACATTAAGCTTTAAAGTTAGCTGAAAAATAAAGGGCGGAGATGTGAAAAATGTCAGGGACTTGGCATTCTTCTTTTCATTAGCTTTCAAACTTTTACAGCATTCCTTAATAGTCTTGTTTAATACTGCTTGTTCCAGACACTTTCAGAAGATATTTTGGAAGACATGAGGCCTAGATATGCAAACAAGAAGCCTGATGACTTGAGGCACAGACCAACCAAAAATTAATTCCAGATGTTCAGTACACATCTGATAAGTCAGAACCTGGTGTTTCATTAGGTTCTTTTTGTAAAAATCATGCACAACATATAAGTTGAGATTATCTACATTGCAGGCTGAACTTGTATGAACAAAATCATAGGCATAAAAATATTTTGGACCCCCTTTTCAACACATTTGTGTACCAGTGTTTGTACAGTGTGGGGTTAATGTGGACTGTAAGGCCCCTTTCCCTTCAAAACCACACTGAGATGGTTTCAGTTGAGGACCATTCATAGTTATTATTTTATTTTTAAATCTCCACTCACCTTTGCAGATCCAAACAGGAGTAATTTCAGCTCACAGGAGTTAACTAGTACTTCCTGTCTTCTAGATCTACTCTATGATCTGCAAATAGCATTTATTATTAGAATTTCCCTTTTCTGCTGCTGATTTATATTTTTTCCTTGCCTTCACCCTGAGCCAAACAGGAGCTCCTGAGTTCTTGCACAGACCAATGAAAAGTTTAACTCTTCCTCGCTTTTGAATACTTAAATGAAACACCTGAGTTTGGAGACCTGGCTGTAGGACAGCGGGACAGTGCCAGGGAGAAAACCATCTTTAAAGATCATTGTGGGAATTTAATTTAATATCTTTATGTGTTGTTCTTTCTCTGTCAGCCCAGAGGACCCAGGGCTAGCAGATTCCCATCCACTTCAGCCCACTGCCTCAGGTTACATTAAATGAATCCAGACCTCAGATGAGCTGTCTCAAGGAAAAAAAAAAAAAGAATCAAAATCAAAACCATACACTAATATATCAGTAAAGCAGCAAAGAAATAAAGGCAGAAAAGAGGGATAAAAGTACCTGTAGGATGAGAAGTGCAGCTCACCGAGTATTTCCATCCTCCAACTGCTCCCTCTGCTGCCTGCAAGGTACTGAGAGGGCAGCCAGGAAGAGACGTGGTCTCTGTGTGGCTGTCCAGGTGGGCTCTGCATCCTTCTTCCTCTCTCTGCTCTCAGCATTAGAGATTCCGACAGTTCCTAGATAAAGTTAAAGACTCATGTAGTGATCTTCTCACTAATTGGACTGTAATGTATAGCCTCGGTCAAGCAAATCTCTCCCAGCACTCCTCTCCACAGACGGCAATCAAGCCATTTACAGAAGATGCATCGGCTGCTGGGACCCTGGAGTAACCTTAAACTGCACTGGCCTTTTAGCAGAAAACACAATTAATTTTGATACTGAAGGGCAATTAGGACTGGGGTTAAAATAAAAAATCTTCTGAACAGAGAATGTCAAAGACTGGGAAGGAAACTCTTTCCCTGTACACAGTGTGTTGAAGGTCTGTAAGCACAGCAACTGTCAGCTCGCAGTAATTCAGGTCACTTTAGAAACCCCCTGTTTCCATAGAAGAAATGTAAATTCAGATTAATAAGCACCATGCTCAAACCTCACTAAGATTGATTGCCGCTTTCTTTCAGTCATTGCTTCTCATTCTTGCTGGGGAAACCTGCTTTACATCCCAGAATTTAGTGAAATGACCAAATGCATTTATTTTGTACTGTTTCATTTCCAAAGGAAAATGCTCTCCCAGCTGACACTCTGCAAATCTTGACTCAGAGAAAATCATGTCAGCAACTCTGGACACTTCTTTTTAGAAGCACAGAGGGTGTTTACAGTAATGCATATCTACATGCACCAACATGTCTTGGCATATGTGAAAGATGGCCAGAATTTTGGCCTCACCTGTGCAAAAGGCTTAAGTCCATGTGACTCCACAACTTTATTGTGAAGGTGATGAGGCCCTGGCACACGTTTCCCAGAGAGGTTGTGAATGCCCCAACCCTGGCAGCGTTCAAGGTCGGGCTGGATGGAGCACTGAGCAATCTGGTCTAGTGGAAGGTGTCCCTGCCCACGGCAGGGGGTTGGAACTGAATGATCCTTGAGGCCCTTTGCAACCCAAACCATTCGATTAATCTTTTCTATGAACTCAGTAAAATGCACCAGATTTGTTGGTTGTGGGTTTTCTTCATTTTTTTTCCTCCCCAGGATGATCAGCTGAGCACTCAGCTGAAGTCCTTGAGTGTCACTGGCACAAATCAAGCAGCAGAAAAGCCATTCAAGCACAGAGAGGAAGACAATGTTCAGTGTGAAAATTTTAATTCTGCATATTTTAAAGGGCAAGGGATAAAAGATGAATGCTCAGAAATCATATGTGAAATCCTGATCTGGCAACATCCAATGGGCAAATGGAATATCTCCATGTATGCAGACACAGAGTGTCTGGAAATAGGTGGAGGAGGGTGAGAAGGAGTCTTCATGTAATAACAAAAAATTAAGATTTTATTTCCCTTAATACTATCAAAACCACTGATTTTTCTTTGTATTTGCAGGTTTTCTTTTCCAGTTACAGAGCCCTCTGTTCTCCAGTGAGCTGATTTCACATCTGAGACTTGCTCAGCCATGCCAGAAGTTTGAACGAGGGAAACAACCAACTGATATTAGATTTACACAGTGGGTAGGTTTTGTTTTATTCAAAAACAGCATCCTGGGGGAATCTCTCAGTGGTAAAAATGGCATGAGAAGCACAAGCAGTGAATAGAGAATGGAGTTCACAGGGTTAATCTATTATTTTCAGAGATTTATTAAATCTCTTTTTTTGTCAGCCTGTTCCAGGGCCACCTTCCCAGTACCTACAAGGAAGGGTAAGGAGCCCAGAGTAAACTCCTTGGGGCCCCTTAAGTACAACATGATTCATATTCATGTGCAGCCTCTGTCATGGGTTGCGCACAGCCCACTGCCAGAACCCCTGTCACCCTCTCAATCTTACCCCAAAGGGGGCAGGTGGACAAGATAACAGCTCTTATTAATTCGGAATTTCTCTGATTATGGGCAGTTCAGTGAGAGAGGGAAAGCATTGAAATCTTCAGCCCAAACTCAAGCTTCGTTGTAAGCAAGTTTCACAGAAGCTGGACTTAACATTTCTTCCCTTGCTGTCTTGCAGTTTCTTGAGGTGTCTCTTCATGAGGGTGATGCAAGGGCTCCAAGGGTAACAAAAATAACAATAACCCACTGTGTTCCTTCAACTGAAATGAAAGTAAAAATTCTCACCAAGTGACTTGCATGAGGGACAGGAGCTGGTTTCGTGTCTGAAAAGATGTGACTGTGGGTTGTAACCAGCCTTAAGAGGAGTTCCCACGTCAGCACAGATGAGGGGTAGGAGGGCACAGCATATCCCATCCACTCCTGCAGAGACTGATCTGCACCAAATCATGCAATCAAACTACTTGATTGCTGATTCAGCTCCAGCTGAAGTGAACACTGAAAACTGGAAAGGATAAGAAACATGAGGTTTATTATTACTGTCTTCCTGGTATATTATAATTTCCTTTTCTAAAATTCTATGCAATTTCTAAACATGGAATCACAAATGTTAGTCTGGTTGAAAGAGAAAACAGACTCGTGCATTTGAAAGCAGCTAGCATCAAATCTTACAAAGGTATTAACAAATTCTGATGACATGAATGCCCTTGCATTTTTACACTGTGAAGCACGTGAGAATTCGAAGTATTATTTAAGTGCTGTGGGGTTTTTTTGTTTGTCTGTTTGTTTTCAAAATTCTTCCTGTGGTGATCCCTAGCTGCTCTAGTTTCTAGTACAGGCATCATCATATAGTTACATGCCAAAATGGACCAAAAAAAATTTGCAAAACATTCCCAGATTTTTGAAGCTCAAACTGAATCAATATAGCTTGAAAAAAAGATAATTTAAAAAGCTACATTGGCATTTTTCACACACACAAACCAAATCATCATGTATTTTTTCACTGCAAAAATTCAGTTGTGATTTTTGCACAAATTTCATTAATAAACAATATATCTGTCACGATTTTCATCCAAAGAAGGGAAATCACCTAAAAACTCTATTTAATTAACCTTTACAGCCCCCCTGTGAGCTTGGTATTATTATCTGTGTTTCACAAATGGGCACATTGAAACACAATGAGCTTAAGTGACTTCCTTACAAGTAAAACTACATAGCAGGTCAATGGCAGAGCTTGGAATAGATCCCAAATCTCTTGGGCTCCAGTCCTGTGTTTTAAGTGCTATAAACCTGGCCTTCTTAAAATCAGTGGTGTTTGAGATCATTATTTTTTGTTTTATTGAGCACAAGGTGCTCGCATCTGGGATAAAACTCTGGGAAGCATCTAAGAAATGCTGTGCAATTTGAGCATCTAAAAGAGCGTCTAAGAAAGAGAAACAAGCTCTTTCATTTTGTTTAAGGGCTGTACACAAATGTCTCTGGTGGAAAATAAGGAGTCTTTAAGAATGATGTGTGACTTCTAGTGATGGAGCCTGGGTTAGCAAGGGTATTTATTTTTCCCTTCATTAAGAAACAACTTATCATTCCAGTAAAGGAGCTGTTAATGAGTTTGTTCACACTCGCTGAGAAATGACTGCAGGATACTCCTCAGAGAACTTACTCTGAATGCATACATAAACCAGCCAGAGCTCTAGGTACAACCAACAACCTGCGGAGGGAGAGGAAGTGCTTTTGGATTTCTGCCTTTCCGTCTGTTTGCTTCTTTGTTTGTTTTTCCTCCCCCTCCAGTGCTGTTGCACAGATCTGTGAGGAAACCGGCAGATTTGGAGCATGCAGGTTGGGGTCTACATTCCCAGACTGCCCTCGGATCTGTGCAAGGGGTGACAGTGTGACACTGCCAGTGTCAGGCGGCTCAGAGTGACAGTGTGACACTGCCAGTCAGGCGGCTCATGAGGGTGTGCTCAGTCTGCAGCTCACCCAGGAAGCCAAGATCTGCTGCCCAAACCATCAGGAGAGGGACATGCCCATGTGTCTCGCCGCAGAGCCTGTGCTGTGGCCCTTCCTCCATGGCATGGGCTGGCTCCTCAGCAGCTCTGAGCAGCACCAGCTCCTCCCTGAGGCGGCTGCTCAGGTCCCGTCCCAGCAGCACACGTGAGGGCACATCCTCTCCCCAAGAGAGGGGGACAAGGCTGGCACTGATGTTTTCTTCTGCCTCTGCTTTCAGCATGGCCTCAGGCTGCTGGCTTGGAGTCTGTGCACTCCTGCACGGGGCAAATTTTGGGATTCCCCAGTACGGAAAAACATCCTCCTGGCACAATTTCAGACACCCTTTTGATGTTACAGGTTTCCAGTGTGGATTAACACAGAATTCGACTGCGCAATGCTATCAGAGAATTACTGAGCAGACAAGGCAGCCTGCCCACTTGGGCAGTCCAGAGATGATTGTCAGACTGCTCCTCGTGTCTTCAGACTGTTTCCAACAAAACTGGTTGTCTGTGTCTGGGCTATATATAAGTGTATATATATAATCTCGTCATCCACCTATTGTCCTCCTGTTCTTTTTCGTCAGCTGTTTTGAGAAGTATTTCCGACTCAGCAGCGTGAATAATTGTTGGGGTTTCTTGCTTGTTTGACAAAATATGGATAACAAATGGCAGCATTTGCTCTTCAGACTCCAGCTCTACCCTGAGAAGACCCACCCTGACCTCCAAAATGAAATCAGTAACTTCACTCCTCTTCATTTCCTCATCCTGTGTCTAAACCCAGGGGAAGTGGGTTGAGACCTTTTGCACATAATCTGACACACGGCACGCAGGGCCGGAAGGCAGAAAATCATTTCAACAAAAGGCCAGAGCTCTGGGTTAGGTAAATTCAGGAAGGAGAGAGATAGGAAATGGCAGTAATGTCGCCAATAGACCAAGAGGATCCTGGCACCAGCCAGGGTGTGAAATATGAGGTTGTGTCTAACAAGGACTGAATAAAAAAAGTTCAGCTCACTTTGAAACATATGACACCAAAGACATTTACAAAAACAGCTTTGGAGAGGAGGTGGGAAGACATTTATTTTCTTCAGGGAAACTGCCCTCAAAGAAAAGAATCGTGCTTGATATCCAAGGCTAGGACAGCAGAGGACTCACCCAGCCATGTGACATAATCCCAGGATGATTTTCCCTAATTGAATCTCACCCTTTCAGCCAGCCAAAGGCCCTATAGTCACCTTGTGTGGCAAATACATATATTTGTGTATATATACGTATATTTGTGCAAATGCTTAGCTCACAGCCCTAACATACGCACAGTGAGGTTTCACTCATGCTGTTCTTGTAGAGATCACTGTCACCTTTTACTGGAAGAACTCAGTTCTATATCTATATATTTTTGAGTACTTCCAGGAATGGTGAGTCCACCACTTCTCTGGACAGCCTGTTCCAAAGCTTGGCTGCCCTTTCAGTGAAGAAAGTTCTCCTAATATCCAGTCTAAACCTCCCCCAGTGCACTTTGAGGCTGTTTCCTTTTATCCTGTCACTTTTTACCTGGGAAAAAAGGTTGAACCCCACCTGTCTACAACTTCCTGAGTTGGAAATAGCACAACAATATCCTTTACTAACTACTTTGGCAGCTTCTTGACTAAATCAGGAAGTTCAGAGGTAGACTGAAAGGAAGAGAAAAAAAAAAAAGGCAAAAAAATAAAAGGCAAAAAACTCCAACACATACACTAAAAAAACTGGGACCCAGATAACTTGATATTTTTTTCCCTAAAACTTTAAAACTTGCTTGATATGAGCTTGATTTGTTTTGTCAGTAAAGGGTTAAAGTTCTCACTTTCAAACAAGTAGGTGGATGTTCTATTAAAGGCAATGACAGCTTTGTTATTAACACCAATGAAAACAGGATCCAGCTCTTCATCACCCATCCACCTCCCAGTAAACCCACATATCCTGAGAGAATAGAAGTTCCTTTTGACTGTTACATGTTTTGCTACACTGTCCTTGGACCCCATCTGTGTCCTCTACCTGAATTAAAATGAACCCTCCTTTCTTTATCCTCCCCCTGACTTCATTCTCACTGACCCTCTATTTGGCTGATCTCATTTAAGACTGAGCGTATTTTATTTCTTTTACGACTTTGTCTTCTGTAAGAAACTCCCAGTCCTTCCAACCTCATGCCACATGTGACATTCTGTCCCCATCAAAAATCAGATCATTCCTTCAAAATAAGAACTGGCACCAGGTCAAAGTCCTGAAGATGAAAGGAAGGGTTAAGTTTACTTTCAATATTGGAGGAGGGTTCGGAAATAAATGTTGAGGTTAAAAAGTCCAGATGGTAATTCAACTGTATCCCTGCTATAAACATGATTTGATTTATGGGAACCACTAATGGTATCTCAGTTTAGATCTGGATGGCTTTGCTTTCTCTCATCTGTAGCTTGAAATTCATCGGATTTTTTTTCACTCCCACCATGAATCTTTCACTACAAAGAGTTGCTCCTATCAAGAATTTGGGAGTTCTTTAAAACCTAGCAATTGATAAACGTTAACAATCCTAATCCATGCAAATTACCGTCTGAAACCTTTATTTATAACACCAAGCGGATGTGCTTATTCAAAGCAGTCTAAAAGAGCTTTGACAAGTTCAGTCCTACAGAACTGTATCTCCTTTTGCTGTTTTCTCTCTCCTGTCCTTTGGGGATCAAACTGAATCAGTTTTCACTTTTTTTCTGACGTTGCGATTATTAGGTTTCTCCGTTTTGTCAGAAAAATCCATCAGAAATGTTTATCTCATGGGGCAAATAGCAATGGAACAGCATGTTTATCACTTCGAGGGCCATAATCTACAGGCAGCAATGGCACCAATCTGGTTTGTTTTAAAACACAGAGGCTGAAAAAGAAAAATGCCCGTGTCTGAAATGTGTGATGGAGATGTGCAGAACTGCATTAGCCCTGACACCCATTTCTTTATGTCTCTATATTTCGGCTGTCAGTCATTACATATATGTTGCCTGAAGTCCTTACAGTTTACTACTTCCAGCCTTGAAAAAGCAAAACAGTTGGCCTCAACCATTAACACCTAAGAAAGGTAGCTCTTCATGGTGGGTTTTGCAGAAATCTGTGTTCCCAAAGGAGTTACTCTGAAGTCCTGGAAGAAGTAAAAATCTGGTTTAGGATAGGGGGAGATGAGTGCTTTGAAAGCAGCCAACACAGATGATCTCTATACGACCACATTCGTGTTATGTCTGGGTACCCAGTCTGTGTTTAAGACACCTAAACTGTAGATAAATGTCCGTTTTTAAGGCTATCCAAACAAGCAGAATAATAAGTAGATCGATGTTTACAAGACACATTTTTTTTCCTTTATGCATGCCATGGAGAAATAACACAGAGCACAGCACACAGTGAAAAATGAAGAGTGTCTTAGGAATACCCCAGCCTCATTTGTTGGGTCAGTGCATAATGAAAGAGTAACCAGGTATTCAGGATCTGAGTTTTACAAGGATTTATAGATGCATTGATTGGTTTTGAATTGCTTGTGTCTCCAAAGACTTGCACTGTGCTTCCACGAAACCACCAGCATTTCTCCTAAACTCCTCAGGCTGAGGGAATGTCGGAGTGAAAGAGAGCAACTGAACCTTATGGCATAAATGGCAACTAATTCCCTCTTGTGATATTTAGTGGTACAAAAGTGATGTGGTCACTAGAGGCAAGGAGGGAAAGGGAAAGGGAAAGGGAAAGGAAAAGGGAAAGGGAAAGGGAAAGGGAAAGGGAAGAAACAAAATTCTTTTTAAGATCCCTTCCAACCCAAGCTATTCTCTCACTGTGAAAATAACTGTAAGAGATCAGGAACAGACAGACATTTCAGCCAAGTTATTCTTATAGAAACCTTTCCTTAACAGATTGGAGAGAAACCAACATGTAAACTGGAGTTTTCAGGCAATCCAAGCCTGCTGATTTTCAAGACTTGTAGTCAAATTTGCGTGGTGGTTCTTTGTAGAAGTCAGCTCTTATCTCCAGCTGTGGCACTGATTTGCTGTGGGGTATTGAGTAAATCATCCTGTTTCATTACAGATTTGGTCTGCACACAACCTCCCGCCAAAATAATAAAAGGTGAGAAGTCAAAATCAATTTCATTAGGCTGGAACAAGTCAATATTTGGATGCTCTATACTGGGAATGGGAGTGGTTCAAAGTCAGCACCTGAAGGGGAGTTTTAAATGGACAAAATAAAAGCCATCAAAATAGGAAAATTGATTTGGGGAACTTAAATCAATGTGTGTGCCTGTTACAATTTACACACCTGGCTAAAATACTATAAGATATATGCTTACAATCACTAAGTATTGCTATTACTGCATGAATGTTACAAAAACCACTGACTATCCACTGAAGGTAAGTGCTGAGATATGTGGTCTGAGATTAACACAAAGGACCTGGCTGCACTTGAAAGCATCCTGGTTTTGCTTACGTGGTGCATAGCTCCATGTAGCTCTGAGTAGCTCTGTGTAGAATTCTTGTCTCAGTGTAGCTGAAAACTGTTCTTCATTGACTTATTCTGAACTGGAATGAGCCTGCTTTAACATGCCCTAGGACATCCATTGTGCTTTTGTACTGGTAGATCTAAACTGGTACCAAATTAACACTTTCATTTAAATCAGTGCAACTCAATGTGTGATCACCAACAGAACCAATTCAGTGAGTGTTGTCTTTAAATGAGCATTTCAAATCTCTTTGGCTGCAATCTGAAGTGTCTACAGGAGCCATCAGGATCAGCTCTTTCCATACATATCAGCTATATTTTCCATGATACGTGCAGAGTATTTGCAGAAATAAATGGGAAGATGTTTTTCCCATATGTGTATGAACTCTGAACTCCAAGAGTTCAAGTGGGTTCAGTTGTTCTCCTCAAACTGTCATTCTAGTCCTAATTAGTACATGGTGCCGTGAGCAATTTAAATGGAATATATTAATAGAGGAGAATTCAGGGGAGGAAAAAAGAAGCCCTCCCCCATACCCCTGCCTGCAAAAACTCTTAAATAAACAGGGGATTTCTTAAGGGTGCCTCACACCCTTGCCACCTCCCCCTTTCCCTTAACAATAAAGATTGAGGGTAGGAGACGGAGAAGGTCCGGATGCTGTCTGCCAGGGAGGGTTTCCCACAGGAGGAGATAGCTGTAGACTCCCACTGCTTCCACGGAGTCGTGGGGGATGGGGGGATGCTGAAACTGAGCCATGATGGTTCAGGGAAATGCTGTTTTATTTAAACCCTCAAATGGCTTGACATGCCCCTGGTACTTTCACTGCCTAATTATAAATGAAAGGAAAACGGCAAGAGAATCCCCTCCTGTTGACCATCTCCCACTTAACAAGGCAGCGCATGTCGCAGTCTCTACCTTTTTAGCTCTGTCCTTGCTTTTATCCTTCTGCAATTTAATCCTAACCCAATTATATTATTACAGTGTGTCACTTTGAGTCACTTTCCCCCTTATTGGCATATGGCTCTTTTCAGTTTCACTGCTAATTCTTTTCCAGTGGACTTGTTTAAAACGTACTCATTTTCTGCTTAGACTCTGTGTTATTCACGCATCACATTTCTGCAATGCCTGGCTAACTTCCTCAGGAGGAGAATGGGAGCCGGGGATCTTCGCTCTCTGCATATATTTGCTGGAGTTTCCATCCCGAATTGTCAAAACACAAACTAGATGGCAGGAAAGGTGAGCAGCATGCCCCGTCTGTCAGAAATGTGGAGAGGAGGCTGCCCTCCACTGGGTCTATTCCAAAGCCCAGCGCTGGAGTGATGGGGAGAGCTGGTGAATACTGAAAACTGTTTGCTGTCTCTATTGTTTTCTTCTCTTTTCTCATGCCCCCCCCCCTTTATTTTTTAAATGCATTTGCTGACTCCTTGTGCTTCTTTTGACTTTCCTCCTGTGTCCTCCACTGCACAGGCTCTTCCAAGCAAGATGGTCCTGCAAGTTCTGGTTTCCTGGGGAATAGTCCAACTGCCCATCCATTCAAGTTGTCTTGATATGGGCTGCTTGACTGATAGCTCACCATAAATGCATCTAAGTCCCTACTGGAGGTATTTACATAAAGAAAAAAAAATAATAATAATTCTTTGGTTCTTCACAAGCAGAGAAGAGAACAGCTTTGAAAACATACACATTTCCCCCCCACTTTCAGCCAGTAAGAGGAGATGGATGCTAAGACAACCCCAGTGCTGCCAAGTCCCAAATGTCACTTTCCTAAAGGAAAAAAAAAAATCCCTTTTATATTTTCATAGAATCCCAGAACAGTTTGGTTTGGAAGGAACATTAGAGATCATCTGGTTCAAACTCCCAAACCAGGTCAGGGACACCTTCTACTAGACAGGGCACTGTCTTCCTTAAACTTGTTTACAAATGAAATTGTACTACAATAGAGAAACACTAGAGATTTTAGCTTCTTTTGGTGTAAAATACCCATGTTTCCTTTCCACTTGCATGCTTATTCTTATTCAGGATTGCCTTTTACTGTCTGAGTTTGTAGGTGGAATAAGCTAACTAAGGGAAAAGCTTGTTGGTAAACATCCAAATAGATGAGCCCAGAGAGGAATTTCCTGTTTGGGAAAAAAAGAAAAAAAAAAAAAATAACAGTCAAAAAACCCCTGAAGAAACAAACAAACAAACAAAATTAATGAAAAATTAAAGTCAGGCCTCCTTTTTCCAAAATCACACTTACATGAAGGCAGAGAAACACAAGCAAACCAGCCAGGAAAAAATCCCCTCACTGCAGAGGCAAAGACAAAATTAAAATCAGTTTGTTCAGAGACGATACTCTCAGATAAGCAGAGCAAAACCTTCTGTCTCAAGGTGACCTACAGTTTGCCCAACATCCTTCTTGAGTTCAGCAGCTTCACTGAGTGAAGGGGCTACATCCCTGATTTTCCCACTTCTCCACATGTAGCTCTGGAGAGGAGTGACTTGAATTCAAAGGTCAAGATCTGTTTTCACAGGCAAAATACATATCTCTGTGCTGACTTTTGCAGTTAGATAACTTGCACACTTCAATGCTGAGATAAGGACCAGGCAGACTGTTTAAAAATTCAGGTTGTTGTAAGTTGATAGTGGAGTGCCTACTACACCTGATATGAAAGGAGGTATAGAAAATTACACATGGGGCTGTGGTACTAACAGCTGTACAAGCAAAGCAAGGGTATCAGTGGGGTTGATTACAGGTCTTCTCTCTGAGTTAAATCAAATGTAATAATTATGGAAATCCTGTGAGTTGCTACTTTTCATTCCAAGATGAAATCATGTGAAAAGATGCTCACGATTTCTGACAACAGGTTCTTAAGCCTCAGGTAGTCAAACACAAAGACACTGCTCTCTTTATGCTTTAAGTTTTCTTTTCCTTCTGTTAGTACAGTTTGAACTTAGTAGCTACATTGCTGAGCACTGTAATGACTCTGAGGTTACAGCCAGCACTGAAGATAACATGGTGTTGTTATATCAAAAATCATGTCCACTTTATAGCTGAGTGTCCTGAGTGTCCTCTGTTTTCAGACTTCATCTGGGATAAGAGGCAGCTAATTCTCCATCCTCTTGCAGGCCATTGGGTCAGGTTGGCCCTTACGATCATATGAATTTCCCTGAATCCCTCAGTCAACTTGTCTGTCAGAGATAAAATTTAGTCTATTTATTCTAGCTCCTCCAGCTCAGCTTCATGTAGAATAACTTCCCTCCACAACAGATTGTAGTCCATGCACCATAAAACTTCCTTAAAAGTTATATTCACTGATTAATTGCTGGAGGCACCAGGGGAAAGAAAGAATCTTGATAGATTTGGGAGGAAAATGTAAATACACCTCTTTTTGGAAGAAATGTAAACATGGGACAACCGTTATTTTCTGTTCTGTGTATTTGGGTTGTTTTTGTTATTGTTTTTGTTTTTGTTTCTTTTTTTTTGTTTGTTTTTTTTTTTGTTTTTGTTTTTGTTTTTGTTTTTTTGTTTTTGTTTTTGTTTTTTTTTAATAGAGGTAAAAATAATTAATTGATTTCCTACACTGGTGTATCTTTTGTATTGTCCAACACATTTTATGAAGAGCCCTCTTTGAGTCAGGTAGTTCTTAATGATTGCTGAGCAAATAAATAGGAAAATCAACAGCCCTGGAAAGCAATTTATGGAAAGAAAGCATGAAGAGGAGGTGAAACCTAAAAAAAGTTACATCTGAAATGAGTTTTGAAGGAACATATGCTCTCATGCAGCAGATTTTTCAACCTCATAGGAAATATGGTGCTGAATTGAGAATAGGTTGATGAAAGGATGGATTTGTTTTCAATGCAATTTCCTGTACATTTACATGGGAGTATTTCCCCCCTTTCCCCTGTGAAAGACTTTGACTTAATGCTTATAGAGGTGTGGGAGCCAGGACACCTACATTCCCTTCTCGGTTTGGAAAGGATTCACATTTATCCCGATGACTCGGTTTGACTTCCTGTGCCTCTGATGTTTGTGGTAGGTACAATAATGACCATCTTTGCCTTAACAAGCTTGTGGCATGGCTCACCAGATGAGGATATTGTGATAAAATCCCTGAATTAATGCTAAGAGTGGTTATTATTTTGCAAGATGGATAGCCCACAAAATGCCACTTTGCTATTTCTAGTGACTGGCACTTGTTTAGCAACACAGAGCACAATTTAGAGGAGGCTTTCCAGTTCCTACTGGATGGGATCAATTTGACAGAAGCATCAGTATCAGGAGATCCTCTGCTAGGAAAAGAACTATCGCTCTCCACTGTCTTTGCCATTTACAGGAAGGATTGGTGCCAGCAATTTGACTTTCATCAGCAATAAAACAGAGAAGGAAAAAAAATTTCAAAAAGAGTCGCAAATGATTCTATAATGTCCTTGAAATTAAATTAAAAATAGCCATCACTGCCAAAACTCAGAAAAAGGACTCACAGCTTTTTTACAGCGCCTACTACAATGTGGATTTATGATTGCCGGAATACTGCTTACTGTATAACAAGTGTAGTATTAAGTGCCATATTGGACTACCATATGGCTACTAACCTCAGAGGTTGGTAGCAACTATCAGTGTAGAAATTAGTGTGCAGAATGAGCCTGAGGATAAAACCAGTTATCACTCAAGCATGCTATATAATTGGCTGTAGCAAGAAACTAAAAAATGTCTCGGAAACCAGATGGATTTGAAATGTTCCATTATTCATAAACACTTTTTTTTTTTTCTGCAGCAATACTTGTTCCTTTCCCAAATATTCTGTTGTTAAAAAGAATAATTACCATGCAGAAGCAAAAAGTAAGGAGGATAAAAGTCCTTGCTGCTGGGAGGGGGCGGCATGTGTCTCGTGTCTGTGTTTTGGCCCAGGCAGCCCCTGTGCCCACAGTGCCTGGGTTGGGGGCAGCTGTTTTGTGCCAATTTCTTCAGGGACTTTGCTGTTCTCCTCCCATGGAGAGCAGCACTGGTGAGGGTGGTGTGGGTTTGTGTGGTGATGTTATTAACAGCCCTTCACAGCTGTGGAGACTCATCCCTTCCGCAGTGTTTCCCTCCTTTTTGATCACACAGATGACAGCCATTGTAATCTCCCTGACAGGAACTGCCTCCCTGGAGGACACCACGTCCCCCCACGCACAAACGTTCCCTTCCTCTCACTCCATTTCGTCCCACTCCTCCCACTTCATGCCTTTTCCCACTCCTTCCCCAGCTGGACCCACAGCTGAAGCAAGAAAAGAAAAGAAAATAATAATGAAAAAGACGCCTTTTTGTGCGCGTGTATGTGTGGACAGGAAAGGACAATGATCTTTGCATGTAATATCAAGTGGGAATAGAAAACAGAACTTCAATATGCAGGGAAGGGACACTGTGTAATCCACCCAAATTCAGATCAGGGCAGGAGAATCCCTCTGTGGGATGAAGAGCAATCCCTCCCTCTCTCACCCTACAGCAAGACTCTTGCAAATGACTTTTCCTCACTGGAATAATAAAAAAGACAATCCAACTCTTATTTATATGAAATAGAGGACACATAGGGAACCTCCTCTTCTTATTGCCCAGTTAGCTTTCAGCGTTCCTCTGATTTAATTCTAATAATCCTGCTATGTTTGGAAGGCCAATTCCAGCTGAAGAAGGAAGCCAACCCACAGTTTCATCTAACAAAGCAGGCTCAGTGTAGCAGAAAAAACCCTCTTGGTTTGGCCTTTCTCTGAGCTCTATGTTAAGATCAAAGACTGAAATTAGGGATGCTTCCAGCATTTGGTTTAAGGCACACATAGGTCTGTGGCAAAATGGAAAATCAAATCTCCTTTTTTTGAAGGATCTGAAATTTACTTCCATTGGATCCTCAATAAAACTTTAATGCTGGATATCGTTCATGTTTGGGTTTTGGTTGGATTTTGGGGTTTTTAGTTATTGTAATATGGGAAAATACACTCAGTTTCAAGTGAAAACTTTTGAGAAAATGAAAATATTGTATTATCTTCTCAGATTTGAAATATTATAAAATGTAAGAGAAAAGTTTCAAAATCAATGACTCTTTCAAAGAAGCCACTAATTTCCAAGTATTTCATTCTGGAAAGAGAATATCACAGCACGGTTAGACTGTCTGAAATAAGAACCATTTCCTCTTCCAAAAGCATTCAATTCCAATAAAACTACAATTACCCAAATATGTTCTTCCATCTATTGAGCAAAGAAGGAAGGAAGCCAACCCCATACAGTGATTTGTGTTTCCTGGTCACTGGACCCACAGAGCGCTGGCAAAACTGCTGAGTAAGAGAGAGTTATAAAAGATTTATTCAATTTCCTACCTTGACCCACTGTATGTTGTGTTACTGAGTCAATACTGATAAACGTTTTGGCCTGGTAACATGTTGTATGCTTCACAAGGAAAAGAATTATGCTGTAAATTTGTGGCTATGTAGAGTATCTGCAAGGGCTGTCCAGACTTGGCAAAGGGAAAAGTTACTCTAGGAGGGTTATAATTGGAAGTGTGACAGCTGAGTTACCTGCTGCTTGTGCATACATCCTACCTTCAGGTATGTACATTGATGAAGAACAGTCAACAACTGAATTTTTTCATAAAACTCATTTCTGGAGGCGCAATACCTCAATCAGAAGCAAAGTTATGCTCAGAATCAAAACATGGATGTCCCCTTTGACTTATACTGGTTTTATCCTCTGGTAAATAATTTATTTTCTCTGCTTCCCTAAATAACATTTTGGTACAGCTCACCTGAAATGAATACAATTTCCTTATATATTCCACTTGTCCATTGCCAAGGGCCCATTGCCTTTTGCTGCTTAAAGCTGGTTATTATTTACACTCATTTTTCATATTAAAATGTTAGCACACAAAGATCAAGATACTGACAAAAAATAATTAAAGAGAGATTTGGAGGACAGATGAATGAATGAATGAATGGGTGATAACAAGTAAGTTATATGACCTCTATTGTTACAAAGCTATGGGTTGTCATGGGGCTGTGGAAGTTTTCTTGTGTATCTGTGTAGATCTCTTGTCTGTTCACTGTCATTAAACATGTTCAGCCAAATAATGCATTACAAAAACCAAAGACACAACTTGCAGTGTTAGGCCCTGCGCAACCAAAGCAATATCTACCCATCTATTAAATCTGTAGATAGTGTTTTAGACTGAAGTTATGGTGTTGCACATACAGGACATTTATTTTATGCATTGCCAGCAATACCACTGTAGCGTAAAACACTTATTTTATGGTGTACTGGGTTTGGTGGAAAGTTGCATGAATCTACTAATTTCAGGTCAGCAAGAGAGTTTAAAAGCTTCCATGATCAGCCTATGTCTGACCTGAAATATGCTTTTGTCAAGAGAGGCTATCTAGAAAATTTAAAAGAGAAAGAAATGTGTCAGGGAAACATCAAAACTTTGTGGGCAAAATGGTGGGTTGGAACAAAACACCTCTAACAGGTACAGTTCTCCCAGCCTCAGACATATCACACAATGGTTTTCAAGAATAAAGATACCTCTGGCCTTGGTAAGGAAGGATCTTGCTTTCAAAGTTAACACAAAGAAAATTAGTTTCATATTAGACTATTCCTTTTGGCATTTCTTTCATCATTTACCTCTTTTAATAATTTTGCTTCTTGCAAACACTGTGGGAGACTATTAGAAGAAATTTCTAAGAGAAGCAGCAGAGCTGAGGGCAGCAGATTCTGGGCAATCCATTGTTTATAGGATATTAACCACCCCATCCATGAAAAAAGCTGGTAGGGTAATTGACTAACAAAACAGAAGAGCAGTTTTCCTGTTTGCTTCTGAATGCTGGGAAATTTAATCTAAAATTTAATCTAATTAAAGAATGCGATAAAGAAAGGGGAAAATATCAGTAGACAGGGATCTTCATCTCTGAATGTGATGTAGAGTGCCAATAACCATATTAAGTGCCTGAATCTGGCATCCCAAAATATGAATGTGTTCAGGAGACGATGAGCCAAGCCAACCTCTGTGGTGCGTGAAGGTGAAGGAGATGCCTAGGAGGTGAGGAAGAACAGATGGGAGGGAGAGAGAGCTCAGAGTTTGAGCAATAACTCCATTGTTTAGGTCTCCTTCTTTCCTGGCCCTCCTGGAGCCTTTGCTCACACAGAAGCACCGGCTGGCCTGTCCCCTGAAATGTCATGGCTGCTGGCAAAGCCTGCCCGCTCTTCTGTGGATGTGCAGTGGGGGACCAAAGCACATAAAAAGTGCTGGGAAGAGAAGAGATCTCCAAGCCAGTGTGTGCACTGACCACGACCTGGCCACCCCTCCCATCCCTACATGGAGCAAGCAGAGGAGCTGTGGTCTAGGAGCTTCTTCCTGAGGGATGCATTCTTCATGTCCACTCTTCCAAAATACACTAAGCTAAGAAATTTAAATTCTCTGTCTATGCCTTCATGGATCCATGGGTTAGAAGGGTCAGCCTGAGACTTTGGCACTGGATAAATGTGTCGATATTAATTTCCTTTGGAGATAAGATTTGGTGGTGGTTTTTGTTTTTCTGCTTAACAGATACCACAGCGCTGTGGGATAATATCTCTCATCATTTTTAAAATCATGCATCAAAACCGGGATATTCAAATGTTTGCTGTAAGACATCACGGATATAAGTGTCTCAAAATTAGTCTTGCATTCTTGATCTCAAGGAGAGGACAAATCAAGTCCATTTGTCATGTGGAGATCAAAGAATCATAGGATTCAAGCACAGATCCCAAGGGCACATCTCAAACTTGCCTCATGATATGATGATTTTCAGGTGTTCATGAGTCCTGACGGATATTTGTACAATCTGCATTTAAAATCTTGATGTCTGATCAAATCCTTTATACTGGTCCATATGCACAAATGTTATTCCCTTCTCTTCTCATCCGGGAGTTCACAATCTGTCATGATAGAAGGTTTCTTGTACCTTGGGATGCATGGCCAGACTGTCCTTTTAATATAATATTCACCAGCTTATAGACTACTGTGGAAAAAAGAAAAAATGTGGATTTATGGCATAAAGGGGAGGAAAAAAAATGAAAAGAAAAAGAAAGAAAGAAAAAAAAAGAAAGAATGGCATTCGGAAAAAAAGGACAACCCTGTCAAAACATGACAGCTGATCCACTGCCTGTTTTATGCTATTCATAGAAAATGCCAAATTCTGCAAATAGTAACCACATGTACATCGGCTTCGCAGACTCAATGTTCTGCTGCAAAATGAGACGTTCTGTATTTTAGTGTGTCATCAAAGGCAGTGAAAATACCACTCCAGCCTCCTAGGCTTAACCCTCTGGTCTCTCAACTGTTAAAAGTTTAATTCGATGGCGGTGGGAGCGAGCAGCAACACATCCAGCTTTGTGAGCGGTGCTAACGGAGCTGCCTAATGTATGCCAGTTGCACATAAAGTCAATTAACAAATCTGTTACCGCGCCATTTTTATTCATAGCCATGAGACCATTAAAGCGACAAGACTGCATCTGACGTTTATGATCTTGTTCACATTGCCAGAGGAAGGAGGGGTGGGGGTGGAAACAACTTTGTAGCTCTGTAGCATGAGAGAAATAGCACCATTCAGAGACATAAGGGCTCTTGAGCAAACGCTGGAGCTTCTGAAGTCTTTTTCTCATCTCAGTCCTGTTCCTCGCCTGTGTCCCCCCACTTTTTCCCTGGTCCCTCTTCCCCTCAGCCCTTTGCTTTTGCCTTTCAGGTTTCATTTCAATGCAGAAAGATTGGCTCTTTAGTTCAAAACTATAACGTAATTGTGCTTTTTTGTGGCTGGCTGATATTCCTTTTCACTAACATTTAAAAGAGTACTTATGCTGAATTGAATATGGAATGGGAACAGCTCCTGGCGCTTTTGTGTGCGATGGGGATGGCTTTGCGAGACGAGGCTTGGGCTTCAGTTGGCTGTGTCCTTCTCCAGGAATGCTTCCAGGATCTTCTAAGTGACCACAAGCTCTGAATAGAGTGTCCTGTTTAATCATCTCCTCCTCAACAAACAGCCCCCGCAACAGCTATAGAAAATTGCTTTCAGCCTGGATGAGCCAAATCTTGGGGGCCACACCATTTCTGCCTTGGATTTTCCAAAATTTTCCAAACTGTGCTGGACTGTGTGCTCTTTCATTTTTTTCTGAGTGCCAGGAGTGTGAAGATGAGGAAAAGAAGCTGTCAGTAGAGCACTCTGACACATCAGTGTCCACACTTAGCTAAACTGTTAGAACACTTTCAGTATAATCTATATTCCCTGCTAACAAAAGTAATTTCTACATATGTCTCCTGAGCTTCACTTGGTCCTTTTTCAACAGTGGTAAAGGAAGGAAGATTTAGAAATGCTAGGGACAAATTATTTGGTGGAAAATACTTGAAGTTATGAAGTGTCCTTCCTTTAAACTCAGACTCATATTGGTAAGAGTATAGCTGGCTGGAATAAGAGTGTTAATGGGCATTTTAGTGGATAAGGAGGCAGGTAAATAGTTAAATAAGGAGACCAACAGGTTTTATGGCTGAGTGAACTGATTATGATACAGAACTGATAAACTCCGAAATTGTTGCTAGTATGCAGACAGGAAGGTTGGAGGCCAGCTGTCTTGAGAATCTCAGATCACAATATTTGTCTGCTGCAGAGTGCCAAAATTCAGTGGCTGACATCCTGGCTCCATTAAAGTTGCTGGGTAAAACTCCAGCAGATGTTTTACCATTAACTTTAGCTGGATCCGTTTCACCAAATAGCTGCAGGGGCTGTGTGAGATGGCAGGATTCTCTCCAAGATTTAGCAGTGGGAGACATCCTTGTGAATGTTTCACAGCGCTGGACCTCCAGAGGAATTTGTCTCTTGGGGATGCTTGTTTGGGAAGAAGCAGGAAAGAGCGTTACTGGGGAATATTGCATTTTGGTTGCTGCAAAATGAAAAAGAATAAAGAAAGCCTAAGGAAAAATCAGTTATGTGTTCGGGTAAGGCAAGGCAGCTGGGATGGCCAAGGTGGCAAAGGCTCATATTACAAGAAATAACTCTTGTGTGCCAGAAAAGCCTTCCAGTCAGATCAGAGCTGTGTTTGATTTGAATATCAATTTTTTTTTTATTTTTATTCAGAAAGCAACACAATCTGAAATCATCAATAAAATTTCTCTAAGTCCACAGGCAAAGCAGTAGCAGCAGGAAAAGCATTTATAACAGCTCGATATTAAATTCTTTAGGCATTTGTATTACAATAGATGTGAAGACACTTCTGCTAAAGACAGAGGGGCTGACACTCTCCTCACCCACAGAGCATTCACTTGACCCTTTTGAATCATGGTATTGAAAGTGCTCCCATTTAACGAGAGCTGAGGAAAGGAACAGGTAAAATATTCACACCTACCCTATGGGCTTTTTTGTTTCTTTTCCTAAAGAAAAAAGTAATGAAGAAAAAGCTGAAACACTGACATAGTCTCACTGCTCCAGTTCTTACCCTGGAGTGGTATCTTACTCCAAAAGAGACCCATTGAAGCCACTGGACACAGATATGGCTAAAATCTTCTTGCATGAAGGATTATCTTAGTTTGCGAGGATGGTCAAGTGGATCCTGAGTGTCAGAACTAGCACTTCTTTTGTTGATGGAAGCCTTTACACTCATGCTGCATGTCAAGATCTTTTCCAGAAGGATAAACACATTATCCTGCAGTCCCAATGGAAGAACCTAGACTTCAGCTGTCCACTGCTGCTTTCCTCAACCAGAGATCAATAAAGTTAACCTTTCCCATAAGACTTGAGAAACTTGAACAAAGTTCTTACGTTGTGGCTACCTAAATCCCACTAAAAAGCCCTTCTGAGGACCTAGACCTTAACTTTGTCAAGCTTTCCATGAATGCCTGATAGAAGACAATAACAAAACTGCAGTGAAAGCCAAGACAGGCAAGAAAGGAGCTACAAGTAAACTTTTTTAACCACTGATGCCATTAGAAGTGGAAATAGCTGCTAAGACAATATGCTCCCTCTTTTCCAGGAGCCACACGTCCCTCTGCACGACTCAGCGCTGCAGCGTCATGTTGTGGGGGGAATGGGTGCTCTGGAAATCAGCCTCCAGCATCTGAGGGAGAATAAATCATAGCCCAGCCAGAGCGGGGAGCCTATGCCAACATTCCTGCACAGAGAAATGGGCAGCAGGCGAGATCCTGCAGCTGGTGTACGCTGAGTACAGAACACCAAGGCCTTGAACTTTTTCCCCCTCCTGGGTCTCTTCCTGCACTCCCCCTCCCTTTTTGCCATCTCTCCCTTGAGCACCCGGGAGAGGAAGCAAAATTTATACCGCTCTGCCCTAAAAATGCTGACTTTCCATGTTTACAGGGATTGTTTACACAGAAAATTAATCAGTTACGGTTTTAAATTTTAATTAAAGAATGCTTTCCACTGTTATTGCAAAACAGACAAAAGCCCATAAAATGTATATTTGACTGCCACGCTGTGTTGTCTTTGGATCGGCAAGCAGCCTTGAGATCAATCATGCGTGGTATTTTTTGAACTTTTTTTTTCCTAAACACAACACTCTTCGCACAAGTTGCACTATTTTTTTTTAAGAAATGCCCTTCAAAATAAAAGCCAGACTGCACAACAATATAGAATTCCTCTTCATGCCTTTCTTTTTAAGACCAAAAATGAAATCCTTAGTCTCAAGCTGACCGTGGGATATTTTAGCCATTAAAAAACCACAAACAGAATCACAGCTTCCATAGTAAAGGCCTCAGACTTGCTTACTTCAAAGTCAATAGCAAAACTCCCACAAACTTTGATTTAAGTGTTTATTACATGCTGTTTGTTCCCACAGCTGCAGTTCCTGGTTTGAAAGTAAAGTGTGGCTCTTTCTTTCCCCAGATCTCATGGCCATTAGCAGAAGTTCAAGATCACTTCAGGGCTACCAATTCAACCCCTCTTTCCTAAAATGTTTATCCATGATGTGTAGATATCTTCTGAATGTCTGTTGAAGAGCATAACTCTAAGAAACTGAATCTAGCCCAAAATTTACAGTCATGATGAAAAGCTACATTTAGGTCTGCTATACTCTGCCCTCTTGGCAGTACAGTTAAGAATTTTCTATTCTCTTGAACCAAAGTTCTGATGAATAGATCATCAACGTGGGTGCCACTGGCTTGAATAAAAGAGACTTCTGGTTCTCTTAGCAATATTTTATTGGTCTAAGTCAAATTTTCTTCTGATCCTTCTTCCAATTTATCCAAATACCGATGAATGTCTGAGAATACCCGAGCAAAATCAAGTCTGATTACATCAACATGCTTGGCAATCCAAATCTCAACAGAGTCAAATAACCAGATGGAAATCACCAAGCTTTGAAAGCCACTTTGCTACCCACTGGTCATGGTGGGGACCTCATTGTGTCACACACGTGACACAGACCTTTCCTGCTCACTGTGACACAACGAGAAGAGACTTCCCTAACTCCATGTGGAGGATGATGTACATATTAGCATGGGATCGAATTTATTTCCAAAGATAAGGACACCCACGGGTCAGGCAGTGACATGGGCATCTGGACCACCAAATGTCAAGCAAAGCTGCAGGAGGACTGTTGCACACTGACAGGAAGCACAGGACAAAAAGGAGAGAAAAAGCTCTCGACAGGCAGTCCAAAGGAAACAAGAAAACATGTTAAAATGATAAGTTAAAGTAAGTGATCAGTGAGAAGCCTCTCTTTACACTGATGTCTGTGGCAGAAATTACTTTGGGGTTCTACAATACTCACAGTTTTAAGGACATGGAGGAAATCAGAAATGTTGCCCAGATGTTTTATCTGTTGTAACAATAGAGGCGACAAATCATCAAGAAGTTAACCGTGTTCTAGCACTGACAAGCAGGCAAACATCCATGAATATTTTATCTGACCTATATTATAGCAGCTTTGGTCCATGAAACTCCTCTGGAAACATTGCCAGAAAGATAACAAGTCCTGGTATGAAGGTCACAGCAAGAACAGAACTTTGAAGGAAGGTGTTTGGACAAGAATAGAAACATCTGTTAGTAGAGATGCCCTAGAACGGTCACTGCAATGTATGGAGTATCAGCTTTCAGCCTGCAGCCTCTGAATGACAGATTCATGGAAGTTAACAGCAAAAAGACCTTTGCAGTTCTGTCATTTGCTAGCTTGCATGCCAGAGGTTATAAAATTTCCTTGAATTTTTTCCTTCTTCAAGTCTGATAGCTGAGGCTAAGTTAGGGTTAACGTGGAGGGGGAAAGGGGAAGAGATTATTTTAATCCGAAAATTTAATTTAGTAATAGGCAATGAAAGCTATAACTGGAGTAAAAGTGATTCTTCCACTTTAAATTTTAACTTCATTTCAAAAGCCTATAGACATATATACTTTCATACCATCTACGTGTGTATATATATATACACACATACACGTATCGTGTTTCTGGTCTAAATTTGTCTATCTTCGCTCTCCAGCCAAAGTAGCAGTATTCGGTACTTGACAAAGTACTTACACCCACTCACTTTTGACTGAGATCAAGTCAATGCTTTATCTTGTCTCCAGCAGCTCCTTCAGGGGCTCTGTCTCAAAAATGTTTTTCAATCCTCTGTTTATTCATGGGCAGTTTTCTAACCCACCATCACCCCCTTTTTTTTTTCATCACTTTCAGGGCACATCTCTGCTCCTTGTTTTGTTCAGATCAGAAGAATATTATCAAAGGAAATCTAGTGATTGTCCTCGCTTATACTGCTTTCGTTTCCACCATCAGCTATCCTGAGTGGCCCCAAATGGAATTATCTTTTTGGATTAAAAAAACAGTGCTCCAACCCCAAAGATCCCCATGGCTGAGGGGATATCGGGTGCTCTGCATTCGTTTTCACTGTACAGATCCTGCACAGATCCTCTCTGATTGCTGTGAACTAGTTCTTAATGCAGACACAACCTCAGCTGTGGATGCCAAAATCTGGATGTGATATTTCAGGAGTGGCAGCACAAGTGCCAAAGAGAGAGCTATTATAAACACACTTCTACTCTAAACTCCTTAATCTAGAGGTACACGAGTCTTTACAATCATAACCAATGAAGGAGGCAATGCCACATGGGAAGAAAATATGTGTATAAACAGCTCCCTGCTACTGAAAATTATAAGGAGTACTGAGTTTGTATGAACAGAGACCTTCTGTTAAGCAGTTTCAAGTGGGAGGAAGATTCCTAAAATGGGAAATACAGTATCATCCCCAATGATTTTTTTTCTTTTATTATTTTCAAAATCTTATGCTATTAGGCAGACCCTAGTTTGTTGAAAAGGTAAAATATTTGCTCTTTAGTTGTGTTTTTATAAGCTCCTGCTACTGAAAACTTGCCAATGAATTATTTGACTTCATGTGTAACGAAGTCACCTTTGGGATTCCAGGAGACCTAGGTTAACTTTCCTTGGAAATGTTTATTACTGGACGCTTACAAATGTATCTGATCCTCAATTAATGCATGAAATATTGCCTGTTTCTTTTCTTAAATGTCTTCTAAGGCATTTCATGGACACATAAAATCTTTGGCTATTATTTTGAGGAGTACCCATGATAGCAATTGAACTCACTCACTAAGTGCATTTTTGTGCTAATTAAATATTCCAAACTTCTATCAAGATTATTGTCACCTATTTAATGGTTCATTGAGTTTATGGGTCATGCAAGTCTCTCTTTTATATTTTCACCAGGATAGTTATAGCAACTATTCTAGTAATGACAAATTAGGGAACATGCAGAGGAGCTGAAAGAACCTCAGTGCAGTAGGCCCAGATTTTTCCCAATTTATGCCAATTTTATGATGTTGAAATGGGATTGACATTGTTGGAATTATTCTTCATTTTCCCTGGTGTCAGTGAGTGATAACTAGCCCTGATTAGTTGATATTGAAATATGGTAAACATGGCACTCCTTATATTTGTAAATTTTCACCTTTTGACCCCTCTGCAAGAATTTGTAGTAAAGATCCCATCTTTGGACAGGGATGGGAAGATTGGAATAATACTGTCCTTAATTTTATCAATAAGAATTTTCATCTTTTGGACTATTTACCTGCTGGTCAGTGGGACAAATCATTCTGACAATTTGCAGTCAGAGAAGAGAGTAAATGTAATCTTCAGGCACAACTGTGCAGCAGAATATTTAAGATTAGATGTAAAAGTATCATTACTGGAGAAGGGAATGGCTGTTTGAAAAGACTTTTAGAGAAGTCTTGCCTTCACAAGACATCTTTGAACCAAACTGAAAATAAAGTACAACTTAGGGACTTTCATAAATTCTTTCTTTTTGTTTCAGTACCAATAGGGCTCTGCTCAGATAAGTCTATTAGTGAAATGTTCTACAATAAAACTGTTCTTTTTGCTCTTTCTTGATGACAGCAAATGCACTATTACTGCTAATAGCAATGCAGTTTGATATAATGAATAATAAGTAAAACAGTGTGCTGATATTGTACCTCTCACCTCCAGGTGCAGGATACAGAATTTACAGAAGAGCCTACATGATTTAGGGTCAAAAATCTATTTGACTGACAAGCCCCTGCCTCACTTAGGGGCTAATGAATGTTGTATTGTGACTGTTTTTCTTAAAAAGTAACGTTGAACTGCTTTCTATTCATAATAAATTAACACATTTTAGAGACTTTTTAATATTTGCCTCCACAAAGCCATGATTTTTGTCTGAACAGACCTGCAAGCACCTGTTGTAGCCAGTTTTAAAAACGAGGTCTTCTAGCTTTCAGCTAATACCTCATAGAAATAGCAATGTGATTTCAGTGGCACTGATCTGATTTCTTCTAGTGCAAGACATTCACGTTTTCTCTAAGTATCCCATGCATAATTCATGTGGGGGCTCATATTTGATTATTTATAGACTTTCCTATGACACCCCCTCAGTGAATATTTGCACATCTCCAAGATAGCAGCATGAAACTTTCTCCTGAAGAAAATTTCCAGCTAAAGACTTAACACCACTTCACTTTGTCTTAGGTCTCAAAACAGCTCTAAGTACAGCATAAGTGTCATACACATTTCATGTCAGTGCTCTGCACAGGAGAGTGTTTCCCTCCTGAGCTCTCTCGTTCCTCGAGCAGCAAAGCCAGTCCCCACACATTTGTGTGTGTGTGTGTCTGTGTGTGCAGAAGGTGAGTCAGCTCCTCAAAAGTCATGGTGACAGTTTGTGAGACTCAAAAAGGAAATCCAGGCCTTCCAGTTCTTCAGCTCTTCATAGCCAGGGCTTTCTTTCGTCCATGATTAGCAACATAAAATCCTTCTGCCTAGTTATTGGATTCTCCACATTAAGAGCATAGAAAGGAGAACTGAAAAGACATTCAAGGATGTTAAACCCTGTGTCATCCAGGAATAACTAGGCCTGTATCCTCCAGGAAAATATTTGTGCAGATGTTTCTAAAAGGCTTAGAATCTCTACAGAAATTAGCTCTAGTGTCTGAAATACGGTAATGATAATAAACTTTTCCCAACCTAAATCCTCTATAGAACAATTCAAGCCTATTATTTCTTTTTCTACCTCTAGTGAAAACAAAATAAGCCTTTTATTATTTGTCTCCCTCTAATTTTTCTTATGTATTGGAAGACCACAATCAGGCCTTATTTAGATCACTTCTTCTCCATTCAGAACCGTCCCAGTCCTTTAAATCCATCCTTACTCCAAGATCCACTCAAAGGTGATCATCTCATAGAAAAGAGCTGTTCCCCATCAGGTAGGACAAAGAACACAAGTTTGTGGATGGTTGAGTGCTCCTTGGAGCTGCCTTTCCTAGACACTGCTTTTGCATTTCCCTCATCTTATGATCACAGAAGGGAGCAGCACAAGTCTGTCTGTCTTGCAGCTTCATACAGGATCCATATGTCTGGTGCTCAACATGCAGTTCTGTCTCTCCATGGAATGTCAGCTCTTCCCTGAGCTCCCTGCCCTGCATGTCTCTTGCTTCCCATCTTCCTCTGCGCTGTTTCCCTCCTGTGAGGTTTTGACGAAACACTTTAGAAGACAATACATATGATAAATGTATATATGTGCATGCTTTTTTAAAGAGAAAGTCATAGCTACTGATAGAAATGCTCTCAAAAGCCACAATGTAGAGAGTGGTGGTGTGAGCCTGAGTTTTGTTCTCGTTCACAGGGATTTTATTCGCATATTTTACTGTCAGTTTCTTGACATTTTTGTCAGCTTGGATCCGGAGGCCATAGTTGCCGCCAGCAGGTCCTACCACATTTTTATTCTCCATTGTATTTGCAGGGAATAAATAAAAACAGAACAAGAGTGAAAGCAAGAGAGAGACATGGCAAGAAAGAGTCAGAGGTTACTGGAAGAACTGCTTTATGCATTTTTTCCCTGCTAAAGAACATCCACCCAACAAAAAAAGCCAAATGACCACGGAGCATTTTGCACTGAGAAATTTCTTTCCTCAGTTACGCAATGCAGACTTCAGGCAACGTGGTTAATATGTTTGCATAAGAAATCGCTCATTCCCTCTGACCCTTTGTCTGTCTTTACCCCCTTTTTCTTTCTCCTTAATTTTTTTTTTCCTCTTTTTTTAAAAATTTTCTTTCCTGTGTATTTCTGGGCTGCTGTGAGATTTCCCTTACAATACATCTATTGTTTCCCAGTCACATCACCACTGGCTGTAATCAACTCTGATTTCTTTCTTTCTTTTTATTTCTTGCTATAACCATGAGATTTACACATGCAACGAATAAACATAATCTACCCTAAGGTTATAAACAAGTTGACTATGGAAGTGTTTATTCCTCAAGGCTTTAGATGTTGTGAACAAGAAGGAAGAACAAAGACCTTATTTTCACTTCTGAACTTATAAATTAATGTTTGATTCCCTATGCTTGGTTTCTGTTTCATCAAATGTCTGAACCACAGTGTCTGGAATTGACACCATTTGTGTCTTTCCTGCATATGAGTCATAAAAAGACAGAACAGCAACACCTCAGGTGTGTCCAATGTTCAATGCAGTCCCAGACAAGTGAAAATTTCAGTCTCTTTGGATGCCCCAGCATCCAGGCCGATATGATGCTTCTCTTTGCTGATGTTTAGTATAGCTTTAAATCAGTGTCTTCACCATCAGCTTTTGTAAAGCTGGTACAAACTTGTCTCCAGTCTTTTCAGTCTTCTGTGCCATCATTTTACCCCTGTGCACTATCTCTGGCATGAAGAAAAAAATAAATTTAAAAATGAACCAACCATAGGGATAAGATAATCTATCTCTGGGTTCTTCCAGGATGCAGCACATAGCCCATTGGTTATAAGAACGAATATGCCACCTTCTCCTGACTTTGGATAATGCTTCACGGTCTCAGCCTAAAGTTTCAGACTTCCCAATGGCTGCCTCAACTACTGCAGTTGTTCCTGGCATCCACTTACCCGCTAACAATTGCATCAACACCATTGATTTCTTTTCACATATGCGACTCTAACAGCAGCCACAATGGTGTTCAGTCTCTTATGAAGTAGATCAGATCTTAAAATGGTGGCAGGGAGGTTGAAAGTCTCTTTAGTCATCAAGCTACTCAAGCAGGTGCTTTCTGAAGTAGAAAGAAGAAAGCCAAGTATTAAAAGTCAGTTGTGGAGTAAGTGCTGCATCTCTTACTTCAGACAAAGGGAGTTTTGTAGAGTCCCATCATCTACACAAGTGAATTGGGAATTGGATATTAAAGGGAAAAAACAAAGAGATATCTGTCCTGTAGCTTGGGGCACCGATCAAAACACAGCGTGGGAGGGCAGCTGAGAGGTTAACCCTTCCTGTAGCCTTCAAACTGCACTAAAAATGGCCTTTGTATGACAGAGAATAAGCTTTACAAACCCCAAACTCATGGGTCATTGTAGTAGTGAAAAGATACCCATTGAAATGGGAAATGGATCATGTTTTTGTTTCTTGCATATAAAATTGTTTTCTGAGACTTTCAAATGACCTTCCCATGGATACTGAACTTTCCATCATTTTCCAGCATTCAAATGTACAAATGCTTGCCCAAAGGGACTACCACACATGGCAAAATATATTTCATCCATTAATTCTCTTCTCATTGAAACTCTGAGAAAGTAGCCAGATAATGTGAACACTAGATGAACATCAGATATGTTTGAAATATTGTGAAGGTCTGAAAAATATGAAACTGAAATAAGGTGGATTTAGATTATATATAAGGAGGGAAATTCTTTACTGTGAGGGTGGTGAGGGCCTGGCACAGGCTGCCCAGAGAAATTGTGGATGCTCCATCCCTGGAAATGTTCAAGGCCAGGTTGGACAGGGCTTGGAACAACCTGGTGTAGTGGAAGGTGTCTCTGCCCATGGCAGGGGTTGGAACAAGATGGTCTTTAAAGTCCTTTCTAACACAAATCATCCTGTGATTCTGTGATTTAGCCCTTCAATGCATTGACATCAAAATAGAAACCAAGTCTTCAATTTAATGAAATCCAGATACCACATTTAATATAATACCCACTTGCAGCTTTATATTAGAACAGTAATTAGAACAGACCCTACAAAATGGCTCCAGGATAGAACTGGGAGAGGACCCTCCACATTTTCTTTGGCTAAATTTAACTCCAATTCACAGGTCTAGATCCTCTTCATTTTTCAGCTGAGTGATGCACATTGCACAGTATCAGGCCTTGGCTGAGATGCAGGAAAAAAGACATGTCAGTGGGCTCAGATAGGCTTAAAAGTCAAGTGAAATCTTTCTGAACCAGGACAGGTCAATTTTCTATTTTTATTGTCCTTTGGGATTCTTTCTATGCGTATTTTTCCTTCTGTTGAGTTCTTTATTGCTGCTTTCCTACATAGGCCACAGAAAACTGTCTTCAAGATCATTTCTATACCTTACTTTGTAGTAATGCTTTGACTTGAAATCTGGTCTTGTATGAAGACATCACCAGGCTTGCAAGGACTAGAAAATTAGAAAATGAGACCAATATTTCCCTTACCCATTGTTAAATACGGGTGCAAATCTCCAAACTGCACTGAGAGACCAATTACGTCATGGTAGTGCTCCCAGCACCCTCACTTTGCCTCAAGGTCCTTGAAAATATAAATGTAGAGGTAAGTCCAGGTAAGCACTGCTCTGGCAGCCCCTGGAAGCACCTGACCATTGTCACCATTGCACCACCTGTGGCATTCCTGTGTTTTTGGAGCAGCAGAAGGCTTGGGAGTCACTGTCAGTGTTTGGTCAGCTGGTAGCTTTGGTGCAGATGGGGACGGGAAGGTGCCTTGCGCAGCTGGGTAATCTCCCTACTATTTCATGTCTGTGCTGAACAATGTAATAAAAGTTTGCAGATGAAAACACTAAGCTGGCTGGAAGACAATAATTCATGTTGGGTTTTATAACACTGGCCATTTAAGAGCTGTAGGAGTGTTTGAGGCGGGAACACAACCCTATTGCTAGTCAAAGTCCAGCTCCAGCTCTACAACAGCAGTGTTTCCCATACAGAAGATTTTTTTTCCCAAGTCTGATAACTTGCCACTGCTGTCTGGGAGGGCTGTGTCTATCTTTGGAAGCTAATGATGCGCAAAGCAAGGTGCCCGGAGGAGTGATGTAACTGCATCATATTGTGTGTGATTTCTGCCTACTGCAAAAAACAACAAGGAGAAAAAGTACACACATGCATATACATAAACTATTTAGTTTATGAAAGAGTGAATTCATAAGCAGCTGCATCTGGGATAGAGTAAGATCTATCCTCCACTCAGTTAATAATAACAAGACCCAGAAGTCACAAGTGGGGAGGTCATAAAGGGATTTATAAAAACATTTCATATGCAAGTAAAACATGGCACAATACATTATGTAATTTCATTTGTATACATTTGTTCTAATTTCTTTACCAGGTCTTTTGATTAAAGTGATTCCCCTCTAAGTTGGGAACTGTTTAAATATGTAGTTCTTTGGGAAACACAATGGTAGGCAAGTGTTTTCCTGGCTTTGTTGCCATGTGTTGGGACAGGCCTGGTTATGCTTTACAAAAGTTCCAGCTCTGCAGAAAAGCCAGTGAGATAGAACCTCTCTGGTGGGTTTTTCTCCAGCAGGATTGGTGAATCAGTGTGGTGATCACCTTAGAGCCATAAAACCACTTTCCTGTATTCACCTGCAGGACTATTACAGGATGATGAGTAAGACGTTCATGTGTTTTTGCCCGATCCAACATTGTGGACTATGCCAGTGGAAAGAGAGTTGAGGTCTGTTAAGGGGTAAGAATTCAGCACAAACATGTCCCCACTCTATTGGTGAAACCCCAGCAAAACTGACCTTGCAAGAAAATGGTATTGGAAGGGAAAAGATTTGGTTACTTCTTGAACAGGGTTATAAAACTTGACGGAGATGTTTGGAGCTTTCCTCCTAAAAGCTTGCTTGGGATTTCCTGTGGTCTTTTCCTATGGATAAAAACTCAAAATCAATCTCTTTATGACTGTTTGCTTTCTAAGAGCTCCAAACACACCCACATTTATATAGATGCAACACATAAACCACTGTATTCAGAGAGATAAGAATCCCTTGGTGACAAGCATATAGGGGATATGTAGGAGCAAAGGCAGACACATCTGAAAATGTAAGAGTGTGGTTCATTGTTGGGATTGCGAGAATCTGTAGCAAAACACAAGCAAAATTAATAATATAAATAATAAAGTGGGAAAAGGCACTTTCCCAGAAAAATCAGACACATGCCAGGGGTACTTTCCCAACCTAACTCAGAGGAAAAGCCCTCTTGGCTAATTCATTGCAAAGCTAATGAAAACCAGACAAGGGATTGAAACCAAAAAAGCTTTATGTTACAGGGAAAACAAAGCTTTCCAATGGAAATTATTCATTATAAAGAACTGGTTCACTGAAATTAACAAAAAAATATGTGAGAGAAACACCATACTGAATGTGTTTTTGGTGATAACAATCTTACATTTATATATAGCACATTTCAGCCAGATGGACTCCAAAGTGCCTCACAATCTTTGGTACTTGAACAAACGAAATGTAAGGAATCACTTTTATTCCCCTCCATTGAAATGTATGTATCTTTTCCGGATGAATCACTTCAATTGCATAAAAATGCATTGTGTCACGCAATAGTTTATTACATAAGTAGGCAGGGGACAGAACTTAACTGTTCAGATTTTTCCTTAGTTGGGACCAGTTTAAAGGGTTAACACATCATGGGAAAAGAAAAAAAAAAAAGAAAACAAAAAACCCCATGTTATTAATGCCTAAAGAAGAAAGAGCTGATTTTCTTAAGATGGTGTTGTCCTAAGCAAACATGGAGCGATTGTCTCATTAACTGCCCAGTGGGAAGAACGCCTATTCCAGTCATCAATCACAACACAGCCCTTCAGGTTTTCATTAGGAATCTCCAAAATCGCATCGTGTGACACATACGAGCCTGGATGTGTGTAGCCACCGAAGGCATCCTGGTTGCAGTTGCTGCATGTTTAGGGAAAGCCACCCTCTGCTCTTGTCAAACTCTGACAGCCTCGACACCTGAAGCACAGGGCGGTGCGGGGAGAAGCTTTCACACGGTGACCGGGAGCTCCATCTTGCAGATTTGCTTCCCCTCCCATTCCTTTATGAAAATGGATTGTCAGAGCAGCTGGTGAGACAGAAGTGTCTGCCTGTATCTCAGTGTGGCTGGTACTGTGATCCACCACCAGTACATGCTGAACCAGGCTCCAAACGGGGAGGGGGAAGGGGGCAGTTTCATTTGCTGCCAAATCCCTTAAGCAGTTGCTTGTTTTGTCTCTCTGTCTGAGCAGATTTTTCTTTGCTTTTCTTCTTACTCCACCTGCAATGCTTTCCCCCCACTCTGTTTTCTCATAAAAGGGGAGGGAGACAGGCAGACGCTTATAGAGGGTTTTTATTTTTATTTATTTATTATTTTGGGTGCAGAAGATGCCTGCCAAGAGGAAGCCTGCAGTTACTGAGCTGCGCAGGAGGGCGGAGAGGTTGGCTGCTCTCGGCGGTTCTTGGCGCTCGGAGGCTGATTGGAAACACCATGCGTGACAGTGCACAAAAAAGACACTCGACAGATCTCCAAATTTCACAGTCCCACCTCGGTACCTCCAGAGGAGCAAGAAACGCGCCCTGCCGAGGAGCTCCTCGCTCATTGTCTGCTCCGTGGTTAGCAGATGTTTCCCAGCCCATCATACACGTGCTGCTCTGTGGGCATGATCTGCCTCAGGAAAGGTCAGACAGGGCTGGAACGAGGACCACGGGAGCTGCTGAGCCTTTTCCCACCCATGGATCATCCCTAGGCAAGCAGCGCCATGCTCCCCAACCCAAAGACAAGCAGGGGAACCTCAGCACAAGACAGAAGTTCCCCCCATGCTCTGCAAGCTCAGTATTAACAAGAGCTGTGAGGATAATTATCCTTCATTTGCTTTCACAAAATGGGACTGGGGCATTGCTGTGCTGGTCCAAATACAGCCATCAGAGCACACATGGCCAAGAGCGAGGGCTCGGTGAGTTCAGCTGCCAAGGTTTATGGCACAGACAATGCCCGCCTTGGGGTGCTGTGAGGGGCTAAAGGTCTGCTGCAATGTCAAACAGTAAAGTTAATAACCATGGTAATAAAAGAGAAAAGCAGGAGAGAAGAAAAAAACACATGAAGAATTTTTCCCTCATTGACATGTAAACAAATTCATTGTTGTTAGTGTTTTCAGTGAAAAGAATGGCTTTCTATTGGGAAACAAACTCAGAAAGATTGAAAACTGCCAAAGCAGAGGAGTTTTCAGCCAGATCTATTATTTTATATACTCACGCACCTGTAGGCATGCACAGAATACAATACATTTTAAAAGAGAATTCCACATGGAGAAGTTATTATTAAATCATTTCCCAGTCAATCATCTTTGTTCCAAACTTGGAGACTTGGTTTATCTGATGTTCTGACTAGCAGATGAAAGCTTTTGGTCTTCCAGTGTTTCCAATGCATCATCCCTAACACTCCTGAAAGAAATCAATAGTGGTAAAAAAAAAGACATGAAAAATAGAGAATTTTCCTGGTATGGAGAGAATTAATAAATTCACTTTGCGAGATAAATGGGATGAAAAGGATAATACAGTGTTTCCAATCCATGAGGGTCTTGTACCAATTTAAATCATACAAAGCAGGATGCACTGGCACAAATAGTACTGATTTTAACACTTTAATGGACTTTCGTAGGGTTTTTGTTCATTTGCTAAAAATTACAGCTGGGAAGTGCAACTGATTGGTCTGGTCTGAGTTTGCAGGAGGGCACATGTGGTCATGAAGGTAAATTTAGCTTTGTACACTCTAAATGTGTGTTGTATGGATGTTCATTTTAATTTGAGAGAAGATATCATAAGGCAGATGGGAGATAAACTGGCTTTATGTCTTGGATCTCCATGACTCACGAGCATCTTTCTGGTTAAGTATGTTTTGTTGATTGTGCTGGTGAGAGAATGTGGCTATAAATCCACCACACCAAATTCCATCTGTTTAAAATTAACTTTGGAAATGGGCTTTACCTGAGCAACCAGGTATCTGCTTTCTTTTGATATCCCTACACTGGAGGGTAACTGCTCAATTACATATTAGCTGTCTCCAAGGAACCCCTGCCTAAGCTTCCAAATATGTTTTCTTGTATCCATGGTCTGCATGAATTTTATACATCTCCTTCTCTGGGACTTTATAAGTCAGCCATAAAAGTTTGTGATGGGGTGGAACATAGTGATGTCCACAACCTCAGTCTGGAAAAATGGTTTATATAAAGTGTCATTAAAATGGATTTGGTAATTTTTTATTTTTATTTTTCAGCAGCAAGCAAAAAAGGAAAAGGAGGAAGGAAGAGAGAAAACATTCAATCCTGGCAACATTTTTTTTTCTTTTTTTTACTTCTATGATCAGTAAAAGAAAAGAGAAAGATTTGATTTCTTTAACTGTGCATGACTCTAGAAGCAAAGGGGGGCTAAGCCCCTTTGGAAAGAGCTGAACTGCTCGTGTATTCATATTATTAATGGCTTTTGGTAATAATTTTACTGCACAAATTGTTATGAGACTGTTACAATGCAAATGGGATACCAGTGAGATTTTCTATCTGAAGACCCCAACCACAGACCACTGATATCACTGGAAATTCTCCTATTTAATAGATTTTGGATCACTCTCTATGCTCATAACAATGAAGACTACTTATTACTTAGTGGCATTCATTTTGTACTAGGACTAGGGTAGATACTGATGTTGAAAAAGCCTTTTTTTCCCCCCTGTAACACTGTCTCCTCAAGAATTGCTGCCGAACGTCCTTGAAGACATAATAGCTTCATAAACCCAGGTATGATTTTTCACAGGTAGTTCACAGGGCTGTCAGTTCCTGTGCTTTTTAATTCATAGTTTGAGGAGTCTGCCTAAAAGCCCATGCACCGGGATGCATGTGATGACAGGAACCCCCCATAAAAGTCTCCAGACATTTCAGCCGAGGACAAAGGCTTGCAGGGATGACCTGGGGACATGCTGAAGGCTGGGGAAAAAAAAAAAGAGAGAAAAGGAAAGCAGGAGGCAAATAAAAAGAATATATTACATATATTGTGGGTTTTTGCTGGAGAAAGGAGTGCCTGTGAGTAATCCATACTCAAAATTATAGAGGATTTCAGGCAGCCAAATGCTTAGGCTGCAGACACTTTAGGCCGGGCTTAGAACAACCCTGATATCCTGTAAGGGGCATCTGGGAGTCTCCTCAGGGCCACTTACACTTCATGTCCAATTGTCCAGCACTGCAGTCACTGTGCTGAGTGAGGTCATTAAAATTGAATTCTCTCCTGAGGCACATCGGAGACAGTGCTTGAAAGTCTCCAGAGCCTGACCTGCTGCACAAGCCTGGAGCAGCTCACCCGTCCCAGAGTCGATCCGTGTAAAATCCCTGAGATTTAGCAACAGCTTTGTGAAAGCAGAGGAAGGAAGCAAATGGCTCTGCAGGTCACAAACTCTCTCAGCCCGTTTTCAACCAGATAAAACAAAGGTGCTCCCTGTTGCAAATGAAAGGTCCAGTTTGTGTAGGCTCACACCTAAACACATGTATGGTTATCCCAGTTTTCCTGGCATGCCACACTATTGCAGTGGTATGGGATAAGCTGGCAGCAAGTCCCACAGCACAGGGCAGTCACTACAGTGCTCGTGCCTCAAGAGAGCTTGAAAGAGTTAAAGGCAATAACGTGCTCAGGAATGGTTTGTTTGCAGCATGGGCTGATATTTTTTTGTCAGCCTTGTGACCTGCAGGCACACACCTGGTCCCAGGGTCAAGTTACAGCCAGGATCCCGGGCCCAGGGTCAGGACCTGGCTGATGATAAGAGAGGGAGGCCCTCCTTTGGCAAAAGCCATCACTTAAAGAAACAAGAGAATATTAAGGAATATTAGATGTCACTCCGTCTTCCTTTAGAGTTCATTTCCCTTCCTTTAATTATCACAAAAGGTAAACACTAAATATTCCAGGGAGTCACGGTCAGGGGAAACTCCATGAACTGCACATTCATTATGGCCTGGCTGTGAAAGCACCAGGAAAAAAAGAGAAGTTGGTGGGCTGTCCTTATTAAACTTCACTTAGCTACTGTTAATTATGAACCTAGATTGAGACTGAACAGCTCTAGATTGAACATTTCAGCTCTCCCCTACTGCAGCATCATTTAAAAACTGTAAGAAAATGTCAGTGAGAAGAGACCATCTGTTTTCTGAGTGGAAGCCCACAGAAGGAAGAAAGAAAGGAAAAAAAAGAAGAAACAATGCATGTATAAACCTTCAGTTAATGCTTATCTTTGGAGGGAATTGGAGAGAATTTAGGGATCTTTATGCAAATCACAAATTATAGCTATAGACTATATATATTTTTAGCAATACTGTTTTACTTATTTCACAGGCAGGTAAAGCAGAGCAGACAAAAAATTAAATACCTTAATTGCCATCATCAAACAACCAGATATCAAATACTGATGCTCTTTCTTATGTTCTAACCACTAAACTAAACTGCCAGAGATGTTCCAGAGTGCTTAATAAATTGTGCCCAGGGGGTTATTTTCCTACGACTGAAATGCAGCTGGACTGAAAGGCTGCTGTCACTCTGCACAGACTTAGCTCTGTAAAATGGGGTGTTGCCAAAGGAACTCAGAGGGGAAATTTTCGGTACTGTTGGCAAGGTGTGATTACAGGCTCTGGATTAGTGCCAGGATCTAATGCAGACCTAACACCCTCCTTCCTGGAAAAAGTGTGGGCTCTTTATTAGCCCTTAGTTTTATGTTTCACCTGCACGTAAATGAGTGGCACCAATGGGAGATGGAGGCAGCTACAGTGCTGTGAGCACCATTAAATCTTCCTCAGAGCTGAAGCATTTCATAGTGATCAGAATTAGCCATTGACCTGATTTGTCAGCCTATCAAACGGGAACCACGTTCCTGGAATTACCCTTCTCTCTTCATTCCCCGAAAATATTTCATGGCAAGGATTAGTCCCTACCACACTGGTGTTCGAGTGCCCTGGTGCAAGTGGAGAAATCCACACTGACACTGGGCTTTGTCTTAAATTTGTGTGGGGTTTTTTTTTTTCCTTTTTTTTCTTTTTTTTTTTTTTTTCTTTTTCTCTCTTTGGGTGACTTGGTCTTGGACAGCTGGGGTTCAGAAAGTTCACCTTCTTAGAAGGCATGAGATGTGATACTATCCAGTTAAAAATGTCCACTTTGGAAAGACAATATGACTTTAAATTTCTCTTGGCCCTTTGTAATAAATGTTATAGTTTAGGCAAGCAATGGCTTTCCATTAAAACTATAAACTTCGCAAGAATAATTAAGACTGATTTAAAGTAAAATTAAATTTGACATGTGGCAGGTGAAGCAGTGCCATTAATTTCCACTGCATATTTGGCAACAATATTGAGGGAAAATGGGGCCATGGGTAAAAAGGGCAGAGCTGTAAGTCCTTTCAGGCTCTTGGTCAAGTTGAGGGTGGAGAATGAAGCATATTTCAATTCTTTGTGGGCTGTCATTTTCTTTAGAAGTTGCAGACAAGAGCTTCTGTCTATTCTTGACTATTATCTGCAATATACTGCATCCAATGGAAAAGGGGAATAGTGGAAATTAATATTTTGAAAGTTGTCCCTCCTTTGACCCCTTCATTTTCACCCTTTACTTATAGCTTCTGTAATTTTTTTTTCTTTTTAATTCTATAATTTCTAAGTTGCTCACCTTTGAAATTCCCATGGAAGGAACTTATCTGGTCCTTACCATTATTTAAGAGAAGGTGTTTCTCTTATTCTGGTTTTGGATGTAGGCAACAATGACAAACCCCTTCTAAACTGTCTGTGACAATGAAATTGCATGTCAAGGGCCACTCTAGGATCCAGTCCACTTTCAGGCTGATTTCTGATTTCATACCAAATTCCAGCTGAAACCTAAACCTGAGTAAGACCAGCCTGATCTAGTGCCCAGATCTAGTAGAGACTAGTTTGGGTGTGAGCCTACATTGCATCCTCCACTGAGATTATCAAAAAGGTCTCGTTATGACAGTCATCAACCATCTCATTTCCTGCCAAGGAATATTGGCATGAACCCTCTCCAGAGTCCATCAGTGCCCTTGATCCTGAGAAATTACTGTTGAGAAATAGAAATAATTATGTTCTCCTCCTCCAACCCAGATGTGGTATCCATATCTTGACAGCTTTTCCTGCCCAACGTCAGCCAAGGGAGTGAAACACAAGTACCCAGGGAAGTATTTCCTTTTTTGAAATCAATAAATTCTAATTGCCAATCATGCAAATAAATATGCCCTGCTGGAGCAATGTTATAGTCCACCAGGACCGAATGGCATTAACTCATTGAGGAAACTTCATCCCCTGATTGCAGATTGAAGTGAATGAAAATGTCTTTTAGGGGACTCTGTTACCCTGGATCTCGTGACTGAATTCTAATTACATACATATTACTTTTACCTTGGTTATTAATGACAAACATATCAACCTTTCTACCGGAAAGTGAACTAAAAATCCAATTTGACTAAAGAATTGCAAATGCCTCGTGTAAAAAACTGCACACAAAACAAACCAGATGTTCCAAGCTGCACTAAGAGAGCTTTACAGAGCAGCTGGGAGAATTTTTTTTTTTTCCATCAACCATTGGTAAAAGATATACATTGCCAGCGAGCAAACTGCTTCCATTTTTAATACTCATATAATTGGTTTACTCCTGTAATCAATGCAATATTAAGTCAAAAGGAAGGGGTGAAAGAAAACAATGTTACTGGTCAAAGTTTAGAAAGGTCATGGGGTTTGTGGATGGAGAGGAGAGTGGAGGAGGACAGAGGTTATTTTTCCCCGTAAAGCTTTCTTATTTACTGCAAGGTTGTGAAATTTGGAAAAAAAATACTAATAAAATTTATTGCCAGGGGTTGTAAGAAGATCATACCTTGGTTCTATTTTCAGCTTCAAACAGATTATAGGACAATGGAGCATAAATGGAAATTAAAACAGATTTAGAACAGACGTTAGGAAGCACTTTTTCACATCGAGGATAATAAATGTGTGGAATGGCCTATCAGGCAAGGTTGTAAAGGCAAAGACACTGGGATCATTCACGCAACAACTTGGGAAATAGCACACTAAAATGGAATGAGTCTGGATGGTGAGGCAGCCTCTGTTTAGATTTCTGGGATGCTTCAAGTCTGCAGGTTCCCTTCCTTTCCTATCCTTTTCAAATGATAATTTCATCTATGATTTGTTGTTTTCCCAGGCAGGCTTGTCAATGGCTTTTCCCATGAGGTGGAAGATCGCTCTCAATTCCCATGTCACCTGCCTAGGTCTTTAATCATGGGGAGTGCAAGAGAAGAGAACTCATTTTGGGAAGCCAGTCCTGCCTCTTGCAAGGCCCTGAGCACAAAGGGGACGCTTTTCTTTCCCACTTTGAGAGTGGATGGATCTATCACCACCTCACATTCCTGGAGGGGGACGTGCTAGCCTTATCCCACCAGATCTATCCTTCTCCATGAGGTTCAGTCTCATGGCAATCCCAGCAGAGTAGCTCATCTCTGCTCATGCTGAGTGTTCTCATATTAATTTAAAGACACTCCAGGAATCCTTTCATCTAATGGAGAACTTCTGGGAAAAATGCATGACCCTCAAGCATTTACATTGTTTCCAGCACAGCCTTTCTAACGTGAATGGGTCTCTACTATACTCATCCATACCTAAACTACATCAATTTAGGCTAAAAGGATGGAGTGGCTTGCTTGAATGCCTCATTTCAAAGGGTGTATCCCCACTTTGAATATCTCACTATTCATGCTCTCCACAAGAGTCTCAGAGTAAAATTGTGGGTGTAGTGGGAAGGAGAAGAGAGATATTGAGTCACAGACCAATCATTTAGTGTTCACCTTCTCCTTTTCATTCCTTGGGTCTCCTGCATCTGTAGCTGGCACATTTTCCAACCACACAAGGCACAGTAGCCAACACCAAACTTAACACAAGAATAGTTCTGTTCCACCAAGGTGTCCTTCAATGTTCCTGAAGCTAAGAATCTCTTTCTGCCATTCTAAAGAGACTCAAAATTTGACCAAGAGTCAGCAAAGCTCAAAAGCTTTGAGGCACTCATCTAAGACGATGATGGTGAAGCTTTTGAGGATTGTGTGTGCAGAGAGGTGAATTCAGGAGCTTAAAACTTGACTGAGAGCTATCCAAATTAGCTCATTTCTTGTCATTTTCCAGAAAGTAGTGGGCACATCACCTGGCTTGCTCTGCAGTGCTCTCAGTCTTAAACAAAATTACAGCTCATAAACACAAACACTTTAGGCCTCCATTTCCTACACAAACCTGCTGAGCCTTTGGGGCACTTGCCCAGGCTGAAGATGTGGGAAGCCAAGGTAAGGGGGCACTGAAAACTGTGGAAAATTCACCAAATCTGACCATGATCAAGTCAGAGAGCAGCTGAAGGATCTAGTTTCAAAAACCTCACCTTGAATGCTGTGACCGGTCAGTGTAGATACAATCTCTGTGTGAATACCAGTGTCCTCCAGAAGCATTGCAACCACACTTTGTTTCAATTTCCTTGGGCAATGTTCTTAAGCAGAATTAAGATATTTCTGCAGGGATGCACCCAGAAAGTGTGGCCTCACAAGACAGCACAAGGAAGTTACCAAACATGACGTGACAACCCAGAGAGTCATCGCCTGGGACACTCATGTCCATTGTTGTCTGCATGCACTCTAATAGTATATCCTAGCCAAGGATTTCCACATGCTTTGAAACATAAATTATCTTGACAAAGCTTCTCTGGAGGAGATAAAACTTACAGGAGAAGAAGGTCAGAGCCAGAGAGACTGAGGGATTTGCTCAGGGTCACAGGACTGGTGAGTCAGTCAGTTGTGGAGCAATTATAGGAATCTTCCTCTGCAGCCTGTGCACTAAACATCCTCATTACACATAAGGTATGAAAAAAAATGCATTACCTCCCCACTGCATGCACTGCAGTGTAATCATATGTGTGATATTATTTTATTTGTTTAGGATAGTGTATAGCATGAATCTCACTGAAGAAATCACACCTCTGCAGAAGAACTTGAAAAAATATATATTGGCAGCTTCTCTATTCAAATCAGCAAGGATACCACAAGAAATACATGAAGGTATGAGCTTTTGGTGATGAAGGGAATCAAAGTGGAAAGTGTCTCTCCCCATGGCTGTGGGGTTGAAATTAGATGATCTTTAAGGTTCCTTCCAACCCGAATCAGCCCCGGATTCTACAAAAGGCCTATAAGAAAAAAATATGAGAAAAGAGTCTAATTATAACTCAGCTGTCCTGGAAACATGGTACTACTGAACTTTATTCAAAGGCACAGTGTTTGTTTATTGGGGATTTATGACAACATTGTAATTAGGAACAATTGTATTGATCACACTAGAACCAGAAAAATTGTATTGTTGTATCGATGACAGTTTTAAGAGAAGTAGGCTGACTTACCTAATACCTGTATCTTGCTGGGAAAAGCTGTCTCTGATAAATCAAATCTTAGTGTACATGCCTTTTGCCAGCTTGATCAATAAAGTATTTACATGCACCAGTAAAACTCAAGGTTTTTAGTCTCAAAATAATAACTTGTTTTAGATCCAGGACTGGGATTCCAGAAAGTGGCAAATCACAGTATCCTGTGTCACTATTACGCTGCAAGAGGTTACCTGAAGGGTAATCTCAGCAAACACTTCCCTTATGAGTTTCTCATTTTAGGCAACATTCAGAACTGTAACCAGCCAACATCCACCCATCTCCAACAGCCACCCTGCAATATCCACAGGACTCCAGGGACTCACTGGCATGGGAGAAGGACCCATGCCAAACTTTTTGATCTGAAAGGCCAGGAGTAGACTTCAAACCACCCAGTTACTGAGCAGAGACTGCCCCTGACCAAAATGCACAGTCAGTTGTCAGGGATGATGCTGACCCCTGTGCTGAAGGCCTGAGTGGGCAGAACAAAGTGGGATGCTTGGGGCTGGTTACAAACCTGACTCCTCATGCCATGGCAGCAACAGCTCAAAACATCCCTTTTTTTAAAGAAATGAGGCCTAAAATAATCCCACATGTGTTTGTTGTTTTCAACCCCCACCCCTTAAAGCCAGATTTATTTATTTTTTCAATAAAGCCATCCCCTGGGTTTAATAGTAGCTATTCCAGGGTCTGAAGTTAGATTAATCACATCCCACTAGCAGCATTTTAGGCCAATGCAAGGGAGGCCTTTTTTGCAGAGCATCTCCTGAGCTGAGCCCTGCTCCCCCTGTGTCGTTAGAGTGGGGCTGGTGCCCCGTGTTTACGGCAGAGGAATGTCGATGAGGGGCTGGAAGTCCTCATTGTCAGCCTGCCACTGACTCCCTGTGTGACTTTGGAATTAAACACAATTTCCCCATGGCTCGCTGTGTCCCTTTTTGTCAAAGCTGAGCCACACTGACAGAGGGTGATGTGTGGGGGAGGTTTACACTACCACTGCAATTTCATGTGCTATCCGTATCCTGTGGACAAATAAATACATTCACTTCTAAGGACAGTCAGTCCACGCCATCCATCATCACTATAGACACATAGAGGGGAAAAATGATTGTGAAATATGCCCAGAATTTGAGCCGGTTTTGATACCAGCGGATGAGATGCCATTTTTTGGTATGAAAGAGCTGAATGAGAGGCTTGAAACTGTGTATAATAATTATGAGAGTAACAAACAGGGTTTTTCTTTCAAGACCATTTACACATTTACTATGTTATCATTTCTAATTCATATTAATCTGAGGGTTCATGAACTCGTAACTGAGAGCCATTTGCAGCATAAATAACTTTATCTGGCTTCTAAAAATACACATATTTAGTATGAAACAATAGGGTTAAATATAAGCAATATGTTTAAGTAATTAACCTGCTGTTTCCACAGATTAATTTAGTCTACACAGGTGGCAAAACAGCACCTATCACTGTGGCATGAAAACACTGTTCAGAATTTAGGAGGCCAAAGAAGGAAATGAAGCTCTATAAATTGTGTTTCTTTCTCTGCCTGGTAGGTAGTTATTAAAAAGGAATAACCTCTGGATAATTGCACTGCAATAGCATGGTAACTACAGCATATTTACAGTCAATCTCTAATAACAGATAACTCACATAGTTTTTCCTCCCAGTGATTTGCCAAGTGGAAGCAAACCCAATTTGAATCCTGCTTTTGCAGCTCGGTGCAGTCTCTTTGCCCCGTTATTACTCTGCTGCTAACAGCGGCCTCGGACTGTCAATATCTTCCCTGCCACGGTTTACACTGGTAGTTGTTATTATATCAGACCATGAAAATTGATGGTGATAACACACTCTCTAGGAAGGCTCTATACATGTCAGTTATTCAAAATATGTCTCGTTAAATAAATATTTACAAGACTTTCGTTATTTAGCTTATAAACTGTTTGGACTGAGGCAGCTTTGGAGCAGTTGAAGAGCGTTCCAAAGAGTTACTGCAGATTAATCCATGTAAACCACACCAGTGTGCTAAAAATTGCTATGGTGGTTTCTAACTGCCAAGTCTATATCCTTCCAGTCTAAGAAATACAGGACGTATTTTCCTTTGTAATAAAATCTCTCGATAAAAGCAATAAAAAAATACTAGTCCAGAACATGTGATTATCCTGGGGGGGTGAAGGGGAATCATACCCATGGGACGACAGGGAAGTTGGCTTATTCTTGCAGCTGGGAGAATGGATAAAGGTTTGGATTATCTGAGCTGCAGAAACAGGGAGAATCTTAAAATGGAAAGAGGGAAGAGGAAAGCTATTCAGTTAATAGTTTAGTAATAATAGCTATGCTGTTAATAGCATAGTAATAATTCCTCAATAATCAGTCATTCCCAAAGTAGGCTTAATTTTGTCCTGGAGAAAGCCAAAGGACACAACAAAGCAAAACTAGGCAGGAAAAAAGGGAGCCAGTCCTGTTTCTGAGCTTCAGATATCTCTGCCTTTCCAAGACCCCCAGATCAGTGCTGTGCAAGGATTTCGAAATAGCCAAACTAATGAGGCTGCATCAGGCAATAATGATGAGGCTCTGGGAGGGCAGGCGCTTTTCAGTCCTAAAGATTTCTGCTCAGCAAGCCAAGGTTCCTGGCACAAAACCCAGAGAGCAGGAATGTTTTCTGTGCTTGCAGGGTCAGGCTTGTGAGTGTGTGTGTGTGTATGTGTGCGAGCGAGAGAGAGTCTCTAGGTTTCACAGTGTGCCTCAAGCAGAGACATCCAAGAAACGGCACTGCTTTCTGCCGTGCTGGATGGCTTTGGGATGCTGGTTTTCCACGAGAGGGAGCAACTCACCAGCACAAAAACCCCCTTTTCCCAGACCAACCACCAAATTCACTTGGAGCTCTCAATTTACTCAGCTGACGGCAACCTTGATTTTTATCAGTTCTACTAGATTTGAGAATCATATACCATCACTGATTTTTCATGCCTAAAGTCACACTGGCTGCGTGTGTATTTATGCATATCAGGGGAGAGTTAAAATGGACATCACTCATTTAGAGAAGTGATCCTTTCACTAAAAAGGAAACATTCATGTTTCCAGCTTTGCAACATCTGTTGGGCTAATTATTAGGATGCAAAAATGATGGATTTACCAAAGCAATCAACTGAAGGCTTATTCTGTTGGTGCTGAGTGAGGGGGCCTCAGCCCATTGGGGAATTGAAACCAGGAGGGAGGTAATTCTAGATTTGCCTGAAGTGTGCTACCCGTGGAAGGTACTGGCTGCTATTCAAGCTATTCAAGCCTGCAGCCCCTTTTCCTCCCTAACAGGAGACACGGGAAGCAAAAACAGCTGTCAAAAGGGGTTCAGTGTTATTGATAAGCTCTTTGTGTCAACTGAAGCCCCTCCACTGGTGAGTCCAAACAAAACAGCTCAAAATCTGCGTATCGGTGGAAAAACATGTTGGGCTGCATGTGGAATAAAGTAACAAGAAGAAAGTGAGAGTGTAACAGTCACAGTTGATTTTTACAAACGACTGTGCAATCCACGGAGGAAATCCCCAGAGGGACTCGAAGTTGTAGTCCTGATCCCTTTCCCTGCCCATGCCCCCCCTTCCCTCTTCCAGCAGCCACTGCAGCTCCTCTCCCATTTACAACTCAGCTCTGCCAGAGCTGGCTTATCCAGCTGGCATCCACAAAGATATTTTGCTCTCTTCTTTCAGACAGCTACACTTTGAGCATGCATGTTGAACTGCTGGAGAAAGGGGAGCAGTTCCTTACCCACTGCCCATTTCCCATGAACAGGGCACTGAATACAGATACAGCAAGATTTGGGTCCAAGTTTTGATTCTTGTAAAGAGCTTCATTCCCCTTCCTGGCCTGATGGGCTCAGGCTTGGGAGTCACAGCTAAGCCCTGTGCTGGATTCCAGAAACCTGGCTTGCTTTTGTACCTCTGTGCTTTATATTTCATCGGGGAGATGATTACCTTGGTCCTCCTGTGGCTTTCTGTTGTCTTGCCTACAAGGCAGGAAAGGGTTGAAGTGACACAGAGACGAATAAAAGCTTACCAAATTTGTGGTGCTGGCTTCTTTGTTATAGGTGAAACATGGACCAGTGAGCTTGGGACTTAATGTAGAGGACATATCCAGCACAGATGGATTTGGTGCAGGCTTCTACAAGTCAAATCTTTTCCTCAAAAATGACTGGAAGCAGTGCTGATTTGGAAAAGGTAACTTTCCTCTGCAAGTAATATATATTTTCATATAATCTCAACCTGACCCAATCTATTGTCAATGCAATGTAAAAATATATAAGAAAGTGTATTAGAACATTTGCTTCCTACTGGAAAGAATAGCTCTGTTGTCTTCCAGGAAAAGCTGGAAATGTGAAACCCTTGGTCCTATTTGCACATGACATTTTCTCAAACTGTTGCTTTCAGGGAAGCAGTGTTGTGATGTTTAAACCCATAGCCAAACAACGTGCTAATTTGAAATTTATTTTACATCCTTTGGACTTAATAGCTACCTTTCAGCATCTGTAATTCCAGGCTAGGAAGTCCTAACAGGCATCTGGGGACAATCCCAGCCCTGTGTGCGTGTCTGTGCATTAGGGGTCACAAGGCATGTCCAATACATTAAGACCATGACGGTTACGGCCCAGCTATGTAGGTTTGACTCCAGTTCAAGCTACAACAGCAGCAGTTCTGGAAGTCTGGAGTTTAATCACCAGTGTGTCAGCCAGGATGGCAGATGTCACCTTGCCAGCAGTGGAAATCGTGTGTCCCTTTATTCTGTCACTTATTTTTATCCTTCTTTCAGCATTGCAGTATATGGCAGCACAGTACATTTGCAGGGCAAATTCTGGTCTGTGGTGAGCAGACTGACGCAATCCAAGTGCACTGGACACCTTTTATACTGCACAGTGTCAAGTCCCAGAGAGATTTGTCACATGCAAAGTAATTTATGAATCATCCTTTTTACTTTATGTATCAAGAACCATTCATAGAGTCACCTTATGCTGTGAGATTGACTGGGTTCCCTCAGAGGAGGATCAGGATCTAAAATAAGTGCTGGAAATATCTGGCCATCAGCTTGTGTTGAGATGAAATGGCTCAACCCAGAATTGATTCTGAGAGTAGAAATCCCCCTTGAAAAACAGAGACCTCCAAGGAAGGGCACGAAGAGGACACTGTGCATCCATGTAGTTGAAACTGCTCTTGTTGCCTGATTCACCATCATTCACACCAATGGCTGCTGCAAGATACCATCACAGGGAACTATATTTGACTCCCATGTCAGTGAAGTCATCCTGCTGATTTTGGGGAGAAAAGAGTGGAAAGCTGATGGGAATATATTTTAAAAAATATGCAGTGTCAAAAAAACACCAATACATTCTGTAAATATAAGGAGTCAACTGCTGAAATATTTGCAACAACCACAGCTCGGCTTTCCTCACCAGGAAGATGTACACCCCACTGTCAGCAACAAAACAAGTTTCAGTGCAAGCTCTAAGATCTTCAAGACCTCATCACTTGCCCTTGGAGACCAGTAAGTGCAGTTTGCTTCTTTCACAGATAGTGCAAACCTGTGACAGGTTCACAGCCACAGAGGAGGTCAATACTAGAGCTGATATGGACCATTCCTATGGTATTTATGCCCTTTAGGTCTTAGAAAAGGTCCTGTCATAGTTCCTTGATCAAGTGTCTGACCTCTCAAATTAAATTTTCTACATTAAAGGGCCCAGCACTTCTATTCATCATAGGTGAAGCTGATTCCGTGTCTCTTCAAAAGCAGCTACAACAGCTGTTCCAACAAGAAGGAAAAAATTGGCTCTGCTTTATCTTAAGAAATATGAAGGTCATCTGGGAAAAGCCTGAGTTTACCCTCAGGATGAAGCTACCTCCACAAATCTGGCCAGACACATGTGAGATGCTGATAGAAGGAAAGAATTTATTTTGCTTTTTCTCACAATTTTCTCACTAAATCTCAGTTTCTACCTATTCCAAGTTCCATCAATGCCCTGCTCCCAGCCAAGTTTACAACCAATAGTAGCTAATATTAAAATGCCTGCATGGAGTAGGCTGATGATTCATCTCAGGAAAAGGCACAGCTCTAAAAATGCCTGAAAGTAACTAGTGACATTATAACCTATTTTCACCGGTGGACTTGCCCCATTTTTGTAGTGTTTTCAACTATCACTATCAGACACAAGATATTGGACATGTCATCTTACTGGTAAGCACTTCTTAGACTATCAAGATTTCTATGGAGAAAAAGTGGCCTTGTTTCTGCTCTAATGTAAGTTGTAGAATTTTTCAAAATTCATCTAGGAAAAAAAAAAAAACAATGCAGTGGGAGATATTCTGGGGTATTTGTGGTGCCAAGGAAATAAAACTCTTTTTTCTGGTCCTTTTCTCAATTTCTCTCCAGTGAAATGTAGCACACGCTTTAGTTCTATATTGTGCACTGGGTTAAAGTGCTCTATCACAGCTTTCTGAATTTGGAAATAAATGTGCTTAAATCAATAATGATACTAATAACTCAAATACAGTGTTATTCAATAATGTTATCTAGCTCGGAGAGAATAGGACCATGCATTCCTGGGTAAGCACAAAGGAAGGGCTGGTTGTGTGTGTGCAGCTATGGGTACCTGACATATTATCCCAGAAATATAAGAACAAACTCATTCAGAAGTTATATTCTAAGTTAAATCTTCATATTTGTAATGTGTGATGTTTATGTGCACATGCCTTGTCAGGAAAAGCTGATCTGTAATGCCTAGTTTATAAAAAAATAAAAGCAAAATATGACCTTGAGTGTGTGGAAATAATCCATTTTAATGTTTGGGGATGTCCCTACTTATAGAAAAGGAAGAAAAAAAAAAGTCTAACAGAGCATGCTAACAGCTGACATTACCTAAAGGTTGAAATTATTAAACCGACAAAGGAATGGGTAGTTAACGCAAAGGTCAGAATAATGTATTTAACGTAATTAATCTCCCCATGTCTTGATAGAGCCAGGGCAGGGGCCCTAAATCAATGTTATGTTTGAGGTGTGATGTAACACAAAGGTACAAAAAGTTAAGGATGGAATGTCAGCCTTAACTTTAAACATCCTTTTATTTGTTGGACTGTATAACATAATACGATCTTTACTTAAACATTGTATTTGGTGCGTTACATGAAACCGCGGCGTGTGAAAGGAGGTAACAGTTACATTCAATCAGCCACACAAACAAAGACGACTTTCTTGCAGCCTTTGAAAGGGCTTTTGGACACAGCTTTGTTAAACACCAGTAGCAAGGATTCAAGATTGTCCACCTGTATCAGTCAATTCCCTGCGCCCAGACCCTCCAGCTTGCTTCAATTTCGGTCAAGAATTCTTTCCTCGGTTATGGTTTAAAACCCGTACGAATTTCTCAGCCTGTGGAAGCTGCTTGTGGCAATAATTTTTAATAAATTTCCCTTTTCACACAGTCTAGGAAGACGGAAAGGACAGGTCCCAGCAGCCCTTTTCGCAGCCTCATTTGCATATTGGGTTAGGCTACTTAATAGTCTCATTAGCACCATCTGTTGGGAACCCGCTAATAATGCACTGCACCAGGTAACTGGAGACATGAAAAATCGCAAGGACACATCAGTGACTTGTTTCCAGGCCAGTTATGGCTCAGAGAGCACTGGTTTGACTGTACAGTGGTCTTGCAGCCCCATGACCAGTTGCAACTCAGCAGTTTGCTGATTCTGCGCTCACCAAGGCACATGAAGCTGTCACGGGACTTTGAATCAACAACTTCATGGCAAGCAGAAAACTGCTCAGTTCCTTGCAGGAGCTGCCCAACACCTCATAGAGTGGTTTTTGGATGAATAGTCCTAGACCAGGAATGCATTAAACAAAACCACACGACACGCAGCAGCTTCCCAAACCTGGTGTTCCCACACACCAGACATGTGGGTCTCTTCTGAAGCTGTTACCTCACACGCACACAGGTGTTGGAACCTGGTTTAGCAAACTGGAAGGGTAAAAGAGCTTTTTTTTTTTTTTTTTTCCCTTTTCAGTGAGTAAAACCAAGCATCTCTTACAATAACAGCAAAAATACAAGCTGGGAAACCTCTGAAAAGGTTGACATTGCCAAATTATTATTGGTGTCCAAATTGAATGTCACTGCTTGGTTTGTTTTTACAGTTGGCCAACCCCAGGATTGCGATTTAAATACCAAAGGCAAGGCTGGCTCCTCAGCCTGATGTGAATGGGGCTTTACCTCCTGACAGCCAAGGCAGCGGGAATGCCCTGGGCATGGCAAACTCACGGTGTCTGTGGAGCTCACCAGGGTGGTTTTGCTCTTCACCCATCCAGCTCTCTCTAAACCACCCTACACCATGTCCAGTTCCATATCCTACAGTATTAAGTTACACGAGGCAATCACTGAAAATATTTTACATTCATTCTTCCAATACAGGTGGTTATGTTATCAAATGGAAATTAATACAAATTAATATGAAGCAGATGAATTCCTTCCTTTCACTCTGGATTCTTTCCTTTCTAGCAAGCCCTGTTCTCTTCCCTCAAACCTCCTGGATTCCTCTTATTTTTAGATATTGTGCTATTAGGCAAATTTGGAATCCATAACCTACCCCTGGAGTATTTCTTTTTCTGGATCAGTTTCATTTTCCACTGAATAATATACCAGCCTTATTTCTGCTTGCACAACTGGCCTGAGCTAAGGTGTGTCAGGAGTGGAAGCCTGAACTTCTGCTTCCAATTCTGGATTTAAGTCACACATATTATTGCCTATTTTTTTTTTCTTTTACTTTTTGTCTTTTTTTTCTTTTGGCAAAATGTTTAGTGGTTTCTAAATTAATCTGAGCATGATGTTCAGTTCCAGGGCCTATTGTTGACTTCTTTCCCAGCCTCTCTTTTTCTGGAATTCTCCTTTTTAGGCGAGAACAGCTGTGCTCTTATATCTCTGCAATGCGGCCGTGTTACAAAGGTGAATACTTGTGCATTTGTTCCATCACTTTCTGTTTAATTCAAAACTAATTGCTGATACATTTTTTTGGAGAGCTTCTGGGGCTTGGAAATTATGGGATGAGGTTAGCACAGTAGTTCTGTTTTGTTCACAAAAGAATGTAGAATGGATTTGTTTAAAAAGTTATCTGAATTACTCACAGAAGGTTCAGTACAGGCTATTTAAGGCCTCCATCCTTTAATAGGATTCATTTGCATTATGGAAAAGGACTAAACTGTTCTAATCTAGACTGATGCCCCTCTCTTCATATCACTGTGCAAAGACACAAAAAGATATCGCCTTGCATGCAGCTTTTTTGAGATAAATATGCAACAGAGGTAGAAGAGGCTGAGGCACAGAGGGCTGAAACAGCTGGCGCAGCAAGTCCATGGAAGTTGCGCTGCTGCTGGCTTGTGGTGCTGTCCCTGGATTAGCTGGGATCAGAGGAGAATGTTCTGTGCACAGTGCTACCTTAGTGTGATTTCTGGGAAAGGGAAACCAGGCACCATAATCCTTCACACAACCTGCAAGGGATGAGGCCCCTCTTGGAGGAAGCTGTCTTGGTTGTCCAAAGCAGTGAGCCAATCTGAAGATACCCAGGGTTAAGGCCAGAGCTCCATGGCCCACTTTTGTCATTTCTTTGTATTCAAAGAAACAAGAAACAAAATAGACTTGCATGAGGAACATATGCGTATGTGAATTACAGGTCCTTTCACTGGGTGGAAAACCTGCAAATTCTGGGCAAATTCCATTCTGGCTAAGAAAAACAGGAAAATGTTATTCAGATAAACCTGAATCATTGATCAAAAGCATTTTAGCTAGGGAAAGGTGAAAGGAGATGGAAAAGGACTTAGATAAACTTTCTCAACTTTTTTCTCTGTCTCCCCACACATACATATGCATGGCTTTTTTTCCCATAAGCATAGGAAAAATGGACAGAAATTTAATTATGCCAACCCCATATATACAAAACTACTTTAACATTTTTAATTCCCCCTTTCCCATTTTTTTTCTCAGCCAAAATAATTTATGATATATGCCCTGAACTTGCTTCTAGCATTAGGGTCCCTGGACCTTAATTAGCCATGCACCTATTACCCACTGAAAACGCCTTGCCCCACTTGATGTACAGTGGCAAATTCCAAGCCAACTTCCACAGAAGAAGAAGGATTCTGAAATTAATTTTTGTTCTCTTCATGGAATGAAACATATTATTTTTACATTGAGTGTACTTTACTGCTTAATAAGGTATTTATAAGAGCTCCCCTACCTGTCTCTTTCTGGAATTATAAAACACACATACCCACCTGCAGTCTACAATACCAGTATTTACAAGCTTATACAGGGATTGCAATATTTTCCCTATAAGTTTGTTCTGCATTTTTCATTTCCAGCTGTTAATGGCTCATAGAAAGTAGAAGATCTAGAGGTAAAGGTGTGACTTAACCACCCACCATAAAACTCTAAAAGTCCCCACTGTACTTTAATGCAAAGGAAATTCAACTTTATTGTTTATTATTGTTTATTATATCTGCATATTATATATCTGCACATTATAGCTGGTGGATCTGTTCAGGTGACAAAGCAGAGTTAGAGACATTGCTAGAAACTGCTGGAATCAAATGCTGCACATTACCTACCAAAGCAATACACCCCCACTGCAAAATTTGAATTTGAACAATATGTTTTCTGTCCTTTTCTCTTAGCTTTAGGAAATGTCAATTTAAACTAAATATTTCATATTAAATGAACAAAGAGTTTGGCTGACAAAAAAGATTGTGGAGAGTGAAATAGGCAGATTTTTCCCCAGAAATGAAAGTTGATAGGATGGATTTCCCCACTGGAAAATTTTAAAATTTTATTCAATGCTAAAATGACCAACTCATTAACAGAACACAGGGTAAGGATCAATCTATTCTGTCAATATGGCATGGACCAGTGGTTTTAGTTCTTATTTCTATCATACTTAAGTTGACAAACTTCAGCAGAGAAATTTCATTTACTTTTCTGTTGAAATATAAGAAAAGTGTAACTTAGCCTAAAAAAATTCCCATGATGGCATTGTCATAGGAAGCTCCTAAGCACCCTGGGTTTGTCCCCCATGATGCAGCAGCCATTCCTTTCCCTGCAATGTTTGTTAGGCAGGACAGGCTCTGTCACATCCCAGTTTGACCAGCAGCTCTGACCGGTGCTCTTGTCCTGGTGAGTGCATCCAAGAGAGACTTCAACAATCTCCGTTCCACTCTGACACGGAGTAGGAGCTCCTCTTTTCATCACAAATGTAATTGCCTGGAAGGAAGATTATCTCCACTACTGCTCTGTTTGGGAAAACATTACCCTGAATAAAATGAGTATGAGTTAGTCCAGTATTATGAAAGAAAGCCTGACTGAACTGTGTAATTTAAGGACACAAAATTTTCAGGAGAACCATTGCTAGACTTTTAAGCAAAATATTTAAACACTTCAACTTAAGCGTATTCTTCATATTCCTAGAATGAATATGTTCCTTGAACATCAGAGGAATCTCATTAAGAGAAATTTCTCATTAAAAAGAAAAATCCTCCTAATTCCCATTGCACATTTACATCTCTATGTGTGCTATAAAGGGGATGTGTGTATATATATGTGTGTGTGTGTGTGTGTGTATATACATATATAAATAAATAAATGAATATACAATTAAGTATAAGGACAAATACCAGCTGATAAAATGGTGACTGCAAGATCGAATTAACCTGTTCCACTGCATATTAAAAAAACCCAAGAATGTGCTCTCATTTCTGTGGGTGTGCATCCCTGAGAGCTCAGCTGGCTTCCAGGAGGGTAGAGCCTCCAATCCTCTCGGTATTTTATGTGTTCTACTTTCACCGGTCCTTCATAATTCGTATTGGAACAGGTCATTATCATCCCCTTCTAATGCTTCAGTGTTTTGATGTGTTTCATGTGATTTATAGTGTCGGGGTTTTTTCCTCTTTCTTGTGTCTCAATAGTTTCTAGTTTAGTAGGTGGCATTTTTGCTGCCCTTTTAGGATGATCACATTTCTGCATTAATTACTAATAAATTTTCCAATTTTCTTGATCATATTTTCAACCTTTATTTCTCATGTTAGGGGACAGGACATAGCAGACTTCACAATTTTTTTTCTTTCTGCATGTGTAATAGAATATTTACATATTATGTAGTCCAGCTGACTCTCCAACAGAATTCTGACCTTCAAAATGCAGTCATAGATTTCTTCCAGGTCATGGCAACATGGTTTGGGTTTTTTTTCAGATCCATGCTATCCTTTAGCAGCTATAGAAACACTGTTTCTGGTCATCATATTTTTTCCTAATTTTTTTTTTCTTTTAATACTGGAATTTCTTACAAGCTGGATTGGATCTGTACGAAGTTGTTTGTTTGTTTGCTTGTTTTTATATGATTTTGCACATTAAAATCAATGTATTGCACCTTTTTTCATCCACTTAAAAAGTCCAGTGCTTGCTGATAGCCTCAGGTCTATAAAAATGGAATGTCCTTTCTGATAAGGTTAATTAACAGCTCTGCTTGAGTGGCTTAATTGAGTATAAATTTCCTATTATTCTTACACAGCTCCAAAGGCTTCAATTTCTTTTTCTTTTTCTTTTTTTTTCTGGGGGAGCGTTGTCTTACATTTTTGTCTTTCTTCTTTTTCTTTTTCTTTTCATTTTTCTTTTTCTTCTTCATTTTGTTCTTTCCAATTAGTTTGAAATCTGACTTAAGTAATAGGGCAACAGCTCAAATTCCTTCTAGCATGGACCCATAGAGCAGTTTCCCACCAATACCATAAAGGATAAATCCACATCTTCAGTTTGAACTCCCAAAAAATAAATGCACCTGTTTCCTGATCAAAAAATATACAATTTGGCTCATTGCAGTGGTACCACATTTGGACCAATACTGGACCTACAGACTTTATTCTGACTGTTGATCATCATGGTCATAATGACATTTATGTGAGAAGAGCTAGATGGGTCCACATCTAGTAGGTTCAAATGTCAGTTGGACTCCTTCAGATTCTCATGAAACTCAGCAGTTTGGCTTCTGATAATAGTGCTCAAATCACCGACTAATGGCATAACAGTGGGATTTCATTCTTTTTTTTTTAACCTAATCACAGAATCATAGAATGGTTTGGGTTGGAAGGGACCTTAAAGATTATCTGGCTCCAATCCTCCCCCTGCCATGGGCAGGGACAACTTCCACTGGAGCAGGGAAAACATAAATGCTATCAATAATAAAGGTAAACGGACAGTAGGAATGATATATTCACCCTTTCCCTTCTAAAATCATAATTAAATCCTGCACAGGTAGAAAGACAGGTAAGTAAGTGTCTCACTCAGGCCTGCTTCGCATCCAAACACAGCAACCCAATCACAAGCTGAGCCAAACATGACCTTGTGGATGACCATCACCATTTCAGAGGGACGTGACCTGAGCCAGAAGGATCCCGCTGCTCCTGCAGGGCTGCTTCTTCAAACAAACTTCAACATCCGCTGTCCAAAGAGATAGAAATGTAATTATCCATGCAGCCTGGGAATAACCCTCAAAGTACCTATTCATGCAGCCAAAGATTTTAAGCCCATGTACTTGATTGTAGCTATCTCAACTTCCACTGATCCCTCTGAGCTCAGATGACCTTAGCAGGGTTACAAGGAAGCAAATGGCAGCTCAAAGAATTAACTTTCAGTTAACAGTTTTAATTCTGAGCCATCCTTTTTCTTTATCCCTTTCCTTGCAATGTGTAGAAGCAAGCTCTAGTCTAAAGCAGGATCAGACACAGTCACTCCCCTTAAGCTGTTTTCTCCATGCATGTACTAGACTAAAGAAAAATGCACCCAACTGGTACAGAAGCAGCATTTTTCTTCAGGGTTTCTTGGTGCAAGTATCAGGTACAAGAATGAAGCTGAAACAGTTTTCACATGTCACCCGACTCAGAGATGAAAGCGCATCCTTATCAATATGCACAGTTTGGGTGTATTTTATTTTTCATGATGTGGCAGTGTAAACAAAAAACCCACAAACATGCACCAGTAATGTCAATTGGAACATTTGTATTCACTGATTTTCATAACTGACTGCCTTTCAGGAGGCATTTGTATTAATATATGTTTGATGTTTAGCAAATCTTCCACTCTGTTCTTCTGATGAAATATTAAATCTGGGGTCTTTTGAAGATATTTTAGCTGCAGCCTAGTATCTGGCATTCTTTGCAAGCATTTCTAGCCCTAAGCACAACATAGAGATAATATCTGTTCTGCTGTTGCTCCAGGAAAAGAGGTAGCAGAGCTCCCTTTTACTCCATGAGAGCAGGACCTGACTCTTACAGGGAAAGAAATGTATTCAGCATAAACCCTCTCCTGCATCTCTCAGTTCTTCTCAAAAGATGTGTTACATTCTGCAAATCCACAGAGGCATTTAACCCATGAGGGAATAGTTCCACTGCAAACATTGGAATTCCTTGCCTGGGTTGCATGTATAATGCAAAGATTTTTATTTAAGTTTTCATTTGATCCAGAAGATACACCAGTTTGCACCAGGAGCAGAGCTAATAGTTTTCCTTAATTCAACTGCCTTATTTCAGGTCAAACAATTGGAGAGTCCAATCCTATGGAAAGAACCAGCATATAAAGCTGGAAGTTCTGCCACTGCCATAAACCATGGGAACTATGAGAAAAAAAAAAA
>VXBU01010709.1:413985-516685 GCA_013400315.1 Bombycilla garrulus | reverse complement strand
TTTTTTTTTTTTAAGTTCTGTTTTGTTTTCCAGCAAAGAAATCTCTTTCAAAAAACAAATTGAAGGGAAGGTGGGAATGGAGGGCAGCAGGGGGGTGGGGGACACACATGTGGAAATTTGATGTGAGAGCTGCTCCTCGGAATGAAGATGTTGGGTTTGGCATGAAGATTGCAATCAGCTGGTTGCTTTGACACTGCTCGAGCCTTTCAGTGACTAAGACAAGCCTGAAGGATTAGGATGTCAAGCCTGTCCTGTCATCTTCAGGAAGCGGGGGAATGGAAGGAGTTGCCTTTTTTGGTTACGTCTTCACAAGGCCCAGAGGACGGGAACCTTGCTGGTTAATTAAGGCCAACCTCAGCCCGTCACTGATCAACAAAGTCCTGCTTTTTAAGACAAGCGATGCAGCGGGGCTCCACGGCTAATCACCCTGCACAGGGAGGAATTTCTCTCCAGAGGCTTTCCCGAGCAGCCCCCGCGCCGGCCGAACGGATGGCTGCACGCTTTGGGAAAGTCAGCGGCCTCCTCCCAGGCAGCTGTCAGGCACAGCAAAAGGACCTGGAATAAGCTGACTTAAGCAAACCGTGTTTAGCGGGCTAAAGGTAACATCAGGCGTGCATTTCTCCGTCATTGTTGGAGCTGACGGGAAATATTGATGCTTATCAAGCAACAGTTCTGCTGGTAAAGAGATGTGGCTTTTGTGTGTGTCTTTGCTTCTCTAATTATGCTGTGTTCCCAAATGCCAGGCATAGCCTAATCAGAGAGTGGCAACAGGATCCCAGTGCTTTGGATGTGTTTTGGAGATGCTCTGATGTATCAGGAGTTTGAAAATTAAGAACTGCCATACCACCTGATGTAAATAATGACCAGGGTTATTTGTATGAAAATAAAACAAAGCCAGTCACTCTTGCTGCAAACTGACTACAAGGAAATCCAAGAGTAGAGCCTGCAACCCTTGCTCACAGACAACCAACATGTGATGTGCCCACACTGAATCATTTTCATTTCCCAAACGAATGACCTTTGTCAGGAGGATATAACACAATTTCCCAGAGAATAGGCTCATATGCAAAAAAGCTGTTCCTGAGTGGGAACACAAATACTGGGACAAGAGTGAACTTTACATAAACACCGAGAGCAAAACTTTGCTGGTCTGAACAGCCAGGAAAAAGAAAGCAGTGGTAGAAAATGAGATTCACTGGAGTAATTTGTATGAATATTCAGTGAGTCTTCCCAGATACAGATTTCTTCCAGGTTCCTTCATAGTAAACTTAATATCTAAATAATCCAGTGCTGGCAATTCCTAAAATAGGACTTGAAGTCCCAGCTCCTGGAATTGTGTGATTATGTGGGAAATTAGCTTTATTAAAAAAATATATCTCTAAACCCTATAAAGCCACAGAAAAAATTGGAAAGATGGTTTCCAAGGGTTCAAAATGCAAAATGTAGATTAAAAGAAATTCAGTGCCTCCAGCCTCATAAAAATAATGTAATATTCAAAACTTTACTAGTCAAGTGTTACAACACAGCTCAGAAGGTGGCATCATACAACATATGGAAACTTTTCCATCTTATTTATTCTAAGGCTTTAATTTGACAGCAGAAAGGCCACTGTAGTGTGTTGCACCTTTGATTGTACTGGAGAAAAAATAATCCTACAAAAAACCCCTTCTCACCCTTCTTATTTCCTCTTGTTACCATTACTCATGCCTGAAGTAATCCTTAGAAACTATCAAAAATGGAAGAGATTTTTTTTGCAAACCCTCCTGTTGGCATTGCAGCAAATACACTTTTTCTTCAATTTCTGTTGCCCTTATTTCTATATTCTAGTTCTCACTGTGTCACAAAAAGAAAGAAAGCAAAATGCGTAGCCTCACAATAAATGAGGTGAACTACAGAAGCCTCCTGTTCAGGGAGGCAAATCGCTCCCAGTTAAACAAAGAAATTTAGGGTCTTCTGCTTTTCATGAAAATACCATACATATGGCCTTTGAAATTTGTCACTGAAGAGTGTTTAGCTCTACAGGAAAATTCAGCACTTTATAGCATTTCAGCTGGAAGACTCTTGCTTTTTTTTTTTTTTCTCTCTCTCTCTCCTTTTTTTTTGGCCTGCAGCCCAATGTGAATGTATGATCACTAGCACAATAGTTAAACATCTGAGTCGTTTTGAAGTGCCTTCAACATTGCAGTGATGCGATAGGTTTTTTGTTTTTTTTTTCCTTCAGCTAGGCAATTTATGGAAGAAAATCCAGTCTCCCCCCTAGTGGTGGCGAGGAAAATCCAGCAGGAGCTGCCTGATCGATCCCTAAAAAGTGGCTTTACTGTAATTGTAGTGCCTGGAGGTACCTGTTTCTGCAACCATTTCAGGTCATTGCAAAGGGTTGGAAGATTTGTGGTACCTTTTTTTTTAATGTATGAATAAGTTACTTCAATAAATTTCTCAGGAACTCCTAGGTAAAAATAAAAGAAAAAGAAAGAACCAAATAAAAATAAAACACCATGTGAATAAATGAGTTAAAATAGCCTATAAACTAAGAAAGAAAGCAAAATATCAATAAAAGGGAAAAAGGCTCAAGCCACCACGCACAGACCAGGCTGTGATGAGACCCTCAGCCCCGACACAGCAAATGGTTTCTGACTGTAACCATTCACGTGTGGATTTTCAGATGGTAAAGGGCTCAGGGGCGCAAGGAGCCATCCTGCATGTCAGTCTAGTCCATACATATTTCTGCTGCAAATGGATGATGGGCAGTGTGTTTCCTTGGGACTGCATCGCCTCTGGAATGAGACAGAGTTCAGATGCATTTCAGGCAGTAAATGACAGAACCACCCTGAAATTACAAACCACCCAGGAGCTGAGAAGCAAACCTCTAGCAGAATGAGAAGGCACCTGGCTTTTGGGTGGGTGTCTTGAACCCTGGCAACTCCCTCACCTCGCCTCTCATCTCTCCTTCCCTGTTTGCTCATTAAAAACCTCTAAAAGCCTCATGATTCTTCCCAGCCCAGAACAGGAAAACGCTGGAATTGCTAACATTTTCATGGGCTGAGAAAGATATTTCCCATTGAACTCCACCCAGATGTGCAGCCCTTTGCTCTGCGGGGCTGACTAAGGCTCGGTGAAGCCACTAAGAATCCCACAGGCGGTAAAGGGCTTTGCCCTCCCCAAAATGTGGCACCATTTTTTTTATCATTGGCCGCATCCTTTTGCAATTATCTTTGTGAGAGGCATAGCCTATACCCCAGGGGGCAGGACGGAAAAGCCAGTCATTCCTCAAGCAGCAGGACCTAATGAAGCCTTGCCTCAGGGACATTCCTGTGCCCGGATTCTCTGATGTCTAATAGAGATTGTGCTCTCAACCATCTCCTCCATTAGCAGGACTCCTTTCCTCTGCCTGGTGGTTTATCCTGTCAATGGTTGTGGCAATAGAATAGCTTGAAGGCCACTTCTACTCTGCCAGATACAACTGAAGGCAGAATGAGGTTTCAGAAGTTATTGGAGAGGTTTAAAATAGAAGAACAACAATGAAAACACCAAAAAGGTTATGGCCACATAGATGCCCTTTCCTAGGAAGTGAGGCTCAGGAAAGCAGAAGAAGGATTTTAATCTGACGTTGTGGTCTGAATTTTTAATTCTGTTGCTGTCAGCCAGCCTTTCAGCACCTAGAAAAAGCTGGTGGAAAGATGCATGTATGTACCAAACCGTGTGGTCTTTAGCTGCTGGGTGAAATGTCCCTGACCCTTCCTTGGTGAGCCAAACCCGAGTGGGCAGAGCTGCCCCTAAATGTCCTCATGCTGCAGGAGATGGAGAAGATGAAAAAGAGGCTCCTCCAGCTCTTAGGATAACACCAAACTTTCCTGCTCTGTGAAGTTCAGTCCTGCTGCTACCAGCTGGACTGTGCTACCGTGCTGCTCCGCTGTCCAGATTGGAAACATGCTTGCAGGAAAGGCTGCGGTAAACACGCGACCATATGCAGAGTGTCAGCTCGTTCCTCTGTCACTGTGGTTCTGATATTTGGAGGCAACTGGAGCTGAGTTGGAGCCCTACAAAATTCACCTGCCTTGGTGCCATAAGATGTGGGGAGAAATGTGAAGTTTTCCTTTGCTCAGCTTTGATACCCAGTATTTGTTATGCATTTGTTTAAGTCCTGCTGGTGTGGCATGGAAGACTTGATGGAGTAATTTTTCCTCAGGAATTTCTGCCAGGATTCAAGGCTCACTGGGTGCCATCAACACTACATGAAACTTTCAGCTTCCCTTATATTTTTATATACATAAAAAACCTATTCCATATATATGTATACACACACATACACATATTCAGTCCAGATTCAAAGGTAGGCCAGCAATAAATACCACTATATTTTTTAAAAAATGTATTTTATATGCATATGTATAAATATATATACACACACATATACATATATATACTTCAGATCAAAAAGGTATGAGCTAGTAATAAATACTGCTATATTTTTCAAAGAAGGTATATTAAATTGATTTGATTACAGTAGAGCTGACACATACTGTGCAAAAAAAACAAGCATTGGGAAAATTCATTTACTGGCTATTATAAATGAATTTCCCCGCCTGTTGTTCTTTTTGTGCAGTATGTGTCAGCTCTATGGTAATCAAATCAATTTAAAATATCATCTTTAAAAAACTCATAGCGTATATAAGACTTATGTTGTCCATAAGACAAGAGAAATACTCCAGCCTTAATCAGAGTTCTTTCTTCTTTGTCCAGCTGCCTTTCAACCTCTCTGTCTCACAGAACTACCTGACTAGTTTCAAGGTTGGGATGGACTCTCATAATGCTGGCATTAGAGCCAAAGAGGAGGTGTGGACTTTTTCACCCCTGTTTCATTCCAGAGGTGTTTTCTCCCATAGATGCTTCAGTCTGACATTACACATTTGCCATCTCAACAAGCTCGACACAGAGGATGGAGCTAAATGACACCAGCAAGTTCAGCCACAGCCTGACATGCAGCAGCCTGGAGAGCAATGGATCCGTAGAAAGCCTCGATCCATGCTCCCTGCTATTAGAGGCAGATAAAGCAACTCCTGGCCCACAATATTAGGTGGTCTGCAGCTCATATAGTTCCCTTTCCCACAGATGCAGGTCTGTGTTAGTTATTCAGAGGAGCTCTTGGGTGACCTGCAGAATCTGCGCAATAATTTCCTCCCACATCTCCCGCAGGGTGGTGCAAAGTAGGGTTAATATTTCAGTAACCCTCCTTGGACCCTAGTTGAATATACAGCATATTAATCCTAGATGTTATCACTTCTTCCTCCTCGTTAATCTCTTATCTTCTTCCTTTCTTTTTTCTGGTCTTTGTCTTTTCAGATGATTTTATAGTTTGTTTGAGGCTTTTAAGTCTGCTTAGTATGTCATGAGTCATCCAAAGGAGTGTTTCTAGCAATACATTTCACATGTTAAATATAACCAGAAGGGATTATCTGGTGATTAAAGAATAAAAAGTCTGGCTCCTTTTCTTAGCACTATCATTAGACTAATTGTCTGTGATCTCAGGCAGGTCATTTCACCTCCCTGCTTTAGTTTTTTCTCTAAAATGGCAACATACCCACATACAGCATTTTTGTCATATTTAATCTGTTCAGGTTTAGCTTTTCAAGACAGAAGCTTTGAGTTTATTTGTGTTTTTGGGTTTTTTTCTGTCTTCTGAGAGGCATTTAATGTAGTTATGGGAAAGTAGGGAGGGGTTTTCTACTCTTTGTTTGTTTGTTTAGTTGGTTGGTTTTATGAGAATCCAGCCTGGAATCAACTACGGAATGGAGCAAATGAGATGAATACACCCATCCTGCAGTCCACCAGTTCCACAAATAGCCTAACAAAATTCAAAACTAACTACCAAGATTCTTCAAATGCCCAGTTCCACCAAACAGAAATGCAAAGGGCAAATGTCTTTGCTCCTTGCCATGAGGTTTCAGTGTATCTTATGTGTTACCATGTAATGAAAGAATTCCTGAAAATAATGCCTCAGAATAGCCACTCATATTCCCATGGCATGGATAATCAAGATAATACTGTTGCAAGAGATGATTAACCACTGTAAATCTTTTTGGCAACCCTTTCTCAGAAACCCCTTTCTGATATATATGTTTGGTGAAAAACGACACCATGGACAGTCCTGCTGTCCGTCTAATCAATTAGATCAGGAGAGAAGCGTTTTTATTTACTCTGTTGCCCATTGTTTCATGGCTGGAATCTGATGCCAGAGTTTTCATGGTTTAAAAACACCCGTCTTATAACTTCCTGCTTCTCAGCCATATTCCTAGTTTTTTCCCCCTCTATGCATTGTTCTCTAGGTAGACAGCATTCCCTTTGCCTGCATCCTTCACCTGATTAACTACCTCCATCTGCTGCAGATCCCTGTTATTAGCCATGTGTCTTTCCCTTCTTTTTTTCACCCTTTGGGCAGACGATTTCCGATTTCCATGTATAGGACAACATATGTTCCTTAGCTTTGCTACCTCTTGTCAGCCATGGTCACTGCCAAGAATGCCTGATGTGCCCTTCTCCAACTTCTTCATTGCTTATTCAGCCTACAGAGATACTGTGCCAGAGCTGGATATAAGACTGTTAACATGTGTTTACAGGGCCATTAAAGAGCCATTCCACACTGTTATAAACCCCCAGTGTATTTGACCTGGAAAAAGTGACTGCCATGCATTTAGCTGTTTCCAGCTGAATGAAGCTTTATCTCAATGACCAAGAAAACAAAGAGGGGATGGGAGAATTGGGGAGTGAGGCAGGGAAGAGGAACACACACGCATGCACACAGGCACTCACCCCTCTATTTGTACCGTTTAACTGCAGAGGAAGAAATGCAGAAAACACCTCTCAAGTCAGGAGAATACTCCAGCCAGCCAGGGTGTTATAAATTAGAGCCTGTCAGTATTACAATGTATATTAATAGTCACACCTCTTTTTAATGAGTTTGGCATTGGCAGCTGAGAGGAAATACAAGTCATCATGGCTCTGCTCATGCACACCCCGACAAAGGAATCCGTAATAAATCTTCCTAGAACAGCACTCACCATAAATATGTATCACATAAGGCATCTGTTTTACATTCTGCATATAAATCAGCATAGCGCTGAATAGCAATGAATCAGCTTCTCAATGCCTGATTTGATAACAAATCGACTTGGATCTTAGGAGAGAGAATTTACAGCCCTCACCCTGAAGACAGATAGTCAATACTTAAGACGAGTGCCAAGTTAACTTCTCTTCAGCAAGCAAGTTTACACAATGAGACGCTTTGGCGTTGGTGGGGGAGGGGAAGGGTGTGAGCAAGGGGGTGAGAGCAAGATATTTCTGAAGGTTTTTTAATTAGTGCTTGAAGGACACTGCAGGCTCCGTGTCTGTGCTTTAGCCGCTGCTTTGTTCCACGCTCTGCCCTCCGAGTCCTGCAGGTACCACTTCCAGAGAGCTCTGCTCGCCGAGGCTGAGCTCCTCGGAGTTCAGCAGCGACCGTGGGATGGAAAATCCGGAGGACAGGAAGTGACATCCCTCACCTGCCTGCTGCTGCCTGGCAGGGCTCTCCAGAGCCGGTGAGGAAGCGAGGATCTGACCCCTTTCCTTAGAGTCATTGATAATAACTTCCTGGAAAGGCCTTTTATTCCAGGTCTGCAAACCAGCTCTGAGTATTTATGGCGCATTTCCAGTATTGCATCGCTGATGGGATCAGGTCACAGAGGGAGAAAAGGAATAACTGAGGGTTTTTATTTTTTCCTTTTCAAAGTGATGGCTCACATGGAAATGTCCAGAGTCATAGGAATAAACATTTCACGATCCCATTCGTAGTAAGCTGCAATGTCTGCCGTCAGCTGAAGAGGACTCTAAGTCAGCTCCACTATTTTTCAAAGCTGGCTGAAATTCCTCAACAGAAATATTTTCTCAGCAAAATGTAGGTTTTCCAGGAAAGAAAAAAATCAACCTTCTTACATCTTTTTTATGAGAAAATGTCAAAACTGGATGAAAATTTCTAATTTTCTGATGGGAAAATTCAAAAGGAAATGTTTTATTTTCAACTGACATTTTGACATTTCTACTTTTGGAAGTGTTGAAAAATCTCTAAAATGTCGACATTTTGAAATGTCCGAAATGTCGACATTTTGAAAAGAAGCATTATGTTTTCTTATTTGACATTTCCAGGCAAAGAGTTTAGTTTTGATTGAAAATGTCAAAAACATTCGTATCCTGGCTACATTTTCTTCCTCAAAGACTTTTTTTTCCTTCATATTTCAACTTTTCATCCCATTTTAGAATAAAAACAAACATCCTGACTTCCCATGGAATTGAGATTGCATTTTTCAAACAAATGGTCATATGTACTCTGTAATCAGCTCTCTGCTGGCAGGATTGCTTAGCTACAAGGCTGGCCTATCTTTTGGGGATTTTTTTTGAGGGCAGTGGGTGAGGGGGAATGAGCCTGCAGTAGATGCATTTCACTTGTCTTCTCTGTACAATTATATTTCAATTACATTATGCTTCCTACACGATTATTGAGCTCAACAAGCAATCATTTGTCTGATTGCCCAGAGAAATCATGGAAAATAAGGTGGGGAAGGACCTCCAGAGGTCATCTAGTACATCCCTCAGCCTGAAGAACAATCAAGTGCTTTTATATAATTCCTTATACATTCTTGTCCAATCCATTCTTAAAGACCTGCATCGATGGAGACTCCACTATCTCTCCAGGAAATTTATTCTGTTTCTTTACTGTTCTTACTGTAAGAATTGTTTTCTGGTGTAAATTCAATCTGCAACAATACACCGTGGTATCATCCTCCCATGTTCTTTCCTCTTTAGACCTCTCTTGTATGTGTTGGAAGACACTTTCTCTAGAAAAGGCTTCTTCCAGTGCTTTCTCATAAACTTTTGTTGCTTTACACCCAATGTTATTTATTTCTTCTCATGGCACAGCCATACCTATTTACTAAAGTAATTTTTTTTCTATCCTTGGGTCAGAGTATATAGAACAATTTGCTTTCAGAATCAGATTACTGCATTAAATGACCTATTAGTCTCTTCCAGACCTTCCACTAGTTGACAGCATTCAGTGGGGATTAGTCCTATCTGGCTAGTAACAGCAGAGTCCTACTCAGGCCTCAGTAGGAACAGAAAATGCTCAGAAGTGTAAATCACACATTGGGACGCTCTGCATGTGTGACCCAGAGTGTCCCTTTGACCTCTACGTGTGCAACTGGCAAGATCATAAACTGGAGTTTGTGTATATTTGAGCACAACAGAGTTATCCACAGGACAGGGAGCACCTAGTAACCAGGAGCAGTGGAGGAAGAGTGCCTGTGAAACAGCCTCCATGGCACAGCAGCCTCTCCACTGTGCAAAATCACGTGGGCTGTAACAGTTTTATCTGACCTTCTCTGGGGCTGGCACCTGCGAGCCTGCAGGAAGAGCTGAAAACACGAGGAGAAGGACCAGTGCCCCTCCCTGACCTGCCCCAGCCATGCCCCAGCAGGTGCTGGAGGGGCTGCGATCTCCAGGTGGGTACTGAGCTAGCACAGCTGTGCTGCTCCATGGACTAGAGCCTGCTTGGAATTTTCTCCTCATTACTGTGATTCCTGGATGTATCCCTTCTGTCCCTGTGACCCGGCACAGGAGGAGTGCATAAAGCACGTGGACAGCAGCTATCCTACCATGGAGCATGCAGCTACCTGAATATCTGAAGGCACTGTTGAGACTGTAAAATATCTATGGGAAAAGCAGGAAGAAGATTGCACAGAGATCCAAGGCAGAGTTTCTTAATATATCACTATTATTGTCTGCCAAAGCTGGGGCGTCTCTGCTCAAGCCTGGAGATATGATTTGTTACCTCTCAAAGAAAAAAAAAAAAATAATAATTACGATAATTCCAGTAGACAAATGGAACACCAAAATTTAAAACAGAGTAAAAAAAAATTCTCAACAACAATAATAATAATAATGGTCAATCATAAACTGATATAGTGCCGGCTTTCCCTCCCTTTTCACCACCTTACAGGATATCCCGTCTAGCAGCAGGAACAAAACGTGGAAATGAATCAGTCAACAGAGCATTTTCTCCCATTAAAGCTGTTGGCAATTTTGACCCGTGCAGGGGAAGTTGCACATTAAGATGGATATTCCTAATCTGTAGGGACAACTGTCCTCACTGTGGGATGTAGCCTTTTTTTTTCTCTCGTTTTTTTTTTCCTTTTTTTTTTGCCAAAGGATGTCATAGGTGAATGCATTTCTGCTGTGCACAGTGCGAACACACACACAGCAGAAAGGCCTGAAAATTGTTAACCCCTTCTTATTTTAGCTGGTGTGCTCTTTTCATTTCTTGTTTCCCCTCTTTTTTCATTCAGCATGAAAGAATCAACTACTTCTCTGGCCTACTGCTATTTACCTTAGTAATGCACAGTAAAGCTATTATTTTCAAGCCTTGGGAAACTTCAGCTTTTGTTTTCTCTTATAATCCTATAGCTGATAACCAGTGACAACAGGAGAATATTAAGGTGCTGGAAGAGATTCACTTTCCTTTTTAACATTCACAGGTCTTTACATTTGCAAGGTGGGAGAAAGTGAGTTTTGTGCCTAAAAAAGGACCAGGAGTCAGAATTGAAGTTTTTCTTTCCTGATTCAGTAATTACTGGAAAAAGAGATAGTTCATCACTCTCATTTATGCCTCAATTTCCTTGTATCACCCCTGTAAGTGCTATCTAGTAAAATGGTCATGTTGTATCATCCAAACACCCAAGAGAAGAAAAAAACCAAAACAAAACCATGGTCCTTGTTTGTGAATAAAAACAGTTTTGCTGTCTGGGGACTAAAACAATGAGAGATTCAGTGGTTTCCCAAGGGTCATATGTGATCTTTGGAAGAGCGAGGTCCTGAGACCCGCACTGCCTGGTATCCCACTTACATTTTATACCCTGGTTGATTTTTCATTATGGCAGTAGTTACCTCCTAATCTAATGACAGTTACTCCACTCACCAGGGGCGTGTAAAGACCAATTCATTCCAGATTGGAAAGTTCTTTGAGAAACCCTGAATGGAAGGTGCTATAGAAGTGCAATGTGTTATTAATAATCTCTCCTATCTGCATAAATCTCTATTGAATCCTCCCGGTATCATTAAAAGTAAAATAATCCCTCAGCAAGGCTGAAGAGCTCAAACCTTCTTTTCCCTTTGTAGGTGTCTGGCTGTTTGCTAAATGGAAAAAAAAAGGCCACACAAAACGCTGACATCTTTTTGTGACCCTTGCAGAGCTACGTAGAGCTAATGAGTTTGTTTTCACTTTTGTAGATGAAATTTCCAGGGGCGGAGGGAATCCGGGGTGGTGCTGGGAATCCGCGGCACGGCTCCCCGGGAACTTGGCTGAGACCACCATACTTGTTTCATGTGTGGCCTCCCTTTTTGCCTCATCGGACCAGAATTATTTAATGAGCCCTCTGAGAAACCCAGCTCAGGTCCCTTAAGATGGAAAAGGATCATGTGGAGCTCTGCTACCAGGCCACACAATTTTCAGGCTCCCTTCTTTGCGAGAGGCTGCAACAGCTCCTTCCCTTTCTGCAGCTGATGGTGAAAGTGGGGAGAAAGAGAACAATAAAAAAACAAAATTGCTTCCCACAGCTGAGAAAATCACCCTCCCTTTATTATTTTTTTCCCCCTTTAGGAAAGAAATAAATAAAAGGGAAAGAACCCAAATGGGATCTCTCCCTCTTCAAACATACAAATGATCTTATGTTAGCAGTTGGGATTAAACATCTGTCTGGTGGTTATGTGATCATAACAGATGCTGTGTGCAAACGTTTCCTGCTAGCTTTGTTTTGGTTAATATTGTTTGTGTAGCACATTGGGTTATATTCAGCTGAAGGGATACAGAGTCTGTTTTTCTTCCCCCCCAAACTTCTGCTGAACTTCAAGCAGCTTCATCATCTTTTTTAAAAGAAATTGGAGGCGGGGGTGGAGGGGAAGAGGGTCATTGACTGATGTCATGTGGAAAGTGATGTCACACAGCACTGATGAAATGGCAATCCACCCTGGTTTTGAGCCGCTTTGATGTTATGTTAGGCCTTTTTCCTCTCTGTTAGGTTGCCCTTGGGTCCACTTGGCCATGCAGCTGGAAATAAATACAGGGATATTGTAATGAGTTTTGCTGTGCAACTGGAGGACCCCGGAGCTCAGCTGCTCAGGATTTCCATTGTTCTTTCTGAAAAGCCACGTTTCCAAATGGAGCCACATGGATGCTGACACTGCAGCCCTTGAAGGCATTAAGGCTTTTCTTTCTCCAGGGTGTTTTTATACTCCTTTCACATCTGGGGAAACTGAGGCACTGAGTGGTGTCCTGGTCAGTGATAACATCTGCAGCAGCACGAGGAGCTACAGGGTTCTCATCCTTTGTCTTAACCTCTGTTCCATTAAGTCTTACAGGTAGGTGTGAGACTGCCCCACTTGTTTCTTCCTGGCTGGGGAACAGACACTGTGTTTCCACACTTTTGCCTTATTTTTTTCCTACAGTGGCATTCTGCTGAGCAATCCTCTCTGCAAAGTTCCCTCAGCCATTCTAACTACAGCTGTGGCTCAGCACAAAGACCTTCCTACTGCAAAGCAATGCACCTCACTGCCCACGTGCCACACACAGCAGCACCCACCCTCAGCCTACAGAAGAAGCACTCTCAAGAGGTCTTTATGCTTCAACAAAAAAGGATAACAATTAATTTGTGCTATTGGGAATAAATGTCCCTTTTTTCCCACCATCATAATCTTGCAAAGCCCTGCTGAAACAGCCACGTTGGGTAGGAGAATCCAGTATTGAAGGACAGAGACTGTGGGATCTCTTGCTGATGTGTGAGGGGAAAGAACCCAGATTGCAGGGACTGCTTCATCCTGCAAGAGGATGGTGGCAGGTAGAGGAGAGGAGTGGATATTCAAACCTGCTCAGCCTGGCATCTATGCCTTGAGCTCTGTCCTTTTCCCAACTGTTTCACTTTATCATCTCTAAATGTCCGGTTGTGGTTGTTTCTGTGTTAACATTTACCAATCATTTCCAGCCAAGAAAAAAAAAGATATTAACATGATTCATGTTAAATAGCTTCTGGGCAGCCTTTTGCAACAGTGAGGGACTTGGGGTCTTTTCACTATAATTACTTTGAAATGTGACTTCCTTTTCCTGGAAAGGAAGGCTGGTCGAGTGAATGAAATACCCAGCTGGAGGCTGTAAAAGTTTTTGTTCAGTGACTGTTTCAACCACAAACTATTCCATATAAAATCAAGAAATTTATTTTAATTCCCTTGTGCCTCAGTTTCCCCAGTCCTAATTGTTCATGATTGCCTTTTTTTTAATAAATAGTTTTGATGAAACAACATTCCTTGGTGGAAATGGTTCATTCAAACATCCTTCTTTCACCTCTTTGGAGCACCCATTCAATGCTACTATACTTCATGGGTTTTTTTAGGAGAAGTGATTTAATTAATCTCAATGAGTTACTCAAATATGGTGGTGCCAAGGGTCACATGAGGGTAGATAGCTCTATTTCAGTGAAGTTGGTGCCCTCCTAAAAATATTAGAGCTAGTTTTGTTCATGGGGAAGGCAGCAGCCTTCCAGGGACTAAATTTAGGAGTGCAAAGATTTTCAGACAAGAAGGGACAAAGAGCCTCATAGCCACCTTTTAGTACTAAACAAGAGGATAAACTGTATGAATGCTACATTTATGAGCTCCAGCTTATCTCATGTGTGATGGGAGTCAGTTGGAAATTAAAATTCATCCAACTGACTGTGGCCACACACATAGTCCATTGGAAAGGAAAAGTATGTTTGTGCAATTGTGTTTCCATCTCCAAAACAGCCCTAGCCGTGTTGGGCAGCCAAGGTCAAGATATCCACAGGCGTCTCCTTCTGGTCAGTGGGGAAGGAGATGGGGGCTCTCAGGGATCTCCCACATTGCTAAATTTCCCTCCCCACTTCCAGAACTTTGTAACTGAAATAAGGAGGCACAGGACTGGGAGAAGGGCTGTGGCTGGGCTGTGTTTTTATGGGCATTGGAGGCTGTGTTGGGGAAAAACAGAGCAAACGCCTCGGCAGAGCAGCACGGGGGCGAAATTGCCCCTCCAGGACTCAGGAGTGAGCTCTGTGACCAACCAGTGACCCCCTGTATCCAGAGCAGTGCCTGACCGGTGTTAAATCTACTGAGAAATGGCTTTAGCTAAGTCACCTGCAACAACATACGGGCCAGGATACCCTCACAACTGGCTATTTATCGTGTCACCGAGCATATAAAATTATTCCACATGTTGGCATCCACTAATTCAATAATCTAGTAATATAAATTTAGATAATAGACATTAATACCGCATTTCAAAATACACCCACAACATTTATTTCTCTCTCTCAAGAAAGGAAAAAAAAAGCACACATTGTGATGGCTCTCCTGATGAAATAATAAAACCCATTCTCATCTAGAAAAAAGAATCATTATAGGAGGATGGTAATTTACTTTATATGACCTTCAATTGATTATTCTGGGCCTGCTACACAAATATCACAGGAGCTATTGATCGTAAAACCTACCAAATAGATCTCTAATAGCTTTTACTGAGGAAAAATAATTATGCCAGCGCTGTGGTCAAACACACATAAACCAATGTGGAGGTATTAATGTATAGTATTATTACCCATCTGTCTGAGAAGTATGGGGAAGATGCTTCGCAGTAACATGCTCTGTCTAAACACCATGGAGGCTCAATATCTGGCTAACAATTACAGCCAGTTATACTGAAAAATTGATTACTGTAAGTAAAAGCTAAGACTGGAAAGCAGAGGCTGGAGCTTGCTTAATAAAAGTAGAATAATAGCAACCATCATCCTAATTGTGGAGGAGTTCTGCCGTCGTATATGCTTGGAGCTGGAAATCGAATTCTCCTCTGGTGCCTGCGGCAGGGCATCATTTCAGAAGCAAAGGTGTCCACCTTGGCTGGCCTCGAGATGGGGGATCAATGCCTGTGAAAGGCCAGGCTGTCTCAGCCGGGAACAGAACACTGTGAAGGGAAAAGAGCACAAAGAGCCAGAAACTCGGGACCCCTGCCCCCAAACCCCACCCCGGGAGCCGCACCTTTGGGGAAGTTTGGTGGTCTGGCAGGGAGGGGTGTTGTGGTGGGAGCAGACTGGGATGAGCCTTGTTGCTGCTGTTACTTCTAAAGGAATTGATTCCCTCGTGGGAATCTGGCAGCAGTTTTGCAACTGATTTCATTGGCAGAAGGATCAAAACCTAAATGCTGTCTCCATGCCGTGATGAAAACTTTAGGTTTTCTCTCTCTCTTTCACCATATGTATAGATTTTAAGGCAAGTCAACTTAAAAATTAGATTGATTTTATAAAAATCTTATTAAAATGTAAGTAAAGTTATTGTAACTCGAGGGAATTAGGAGGAAAAGTGTATTTTGCTCTATTTTTTGAAGTTTTGTTCCCTTGAGTTTTGGATTGCTCTATCTACTCTTTCTGTTACAGAACTTAGTTCCACTTTCCCCTACTTCTCTGGGAGTCATTCCTCAATGCAGGGAAATTAAAGGAAAAAACCTACAAAACCACCATAGAACTTTTTTCTTTTTTTTCTTAATAGGGTAATTAAAATGCAAATTTCTGGAAAAGTCTTTATGATTTGGTGTTTTATGTACAGTGCTTTTAATGTATTAAAAATTACCTAGTTTCTAGTTGGCAATGTCCCTTAGAAATAACTATTAAATAATATTCTAGTATTCTGAGGTGAAGCCTAAAACACAATTTATAATCAGACCACTAAAGCAATTGATCAAATATTTATTTATCTGGAAAACAAGTGATAATTAGTAGAAGGCTAGCCTAGAAAGCCCATTCCCTTTTTAATAAAGAAATGCCTATGCAATCAAAAATGTGGAATGCAGGGATGCTAAACTCAAGGGACTCATACTAAAGAAGAAAAAAATGCTAATTGAAAGAAGTGCTGAGAGAGTCAGAGGAATGTTCCTCATTCCCAATATTGTTTGAAAAGCAGACAGATTGCAAAGTATCATCCTCCAAGCCAGGCTCTGAGACTGAACTGGGGACCAGAGTTCACCAGTCCCTCATCCCGTGCCAGGAGCCACGTCACAAAGGCAGAGCCAAGGCTCGCAAGGGCTCTCCCAGCCCCTCAGAAACAATATGGTTCAAATGTTAATTTCTCTTCCTTTTGGTTTGTACCAGTTTGTGCTGTTAACAAAGTAACACTCAAAAGCTGGAGTCACTACTATCTTTGTGAATGATTTATGATTTGCACTCTAGAGATAAGCAATTTCCATGCCAAAAAGGGCTTTTTTTTTTTTTTTCTCTTTTCCTTAGAAGCAGACTGTCAGTGCTGTGGGGTGGGGGGGAAAGAAAATCATTAGCAAGACCTCTGTTGCTTGTTGGGGCTGTTTCCCTTTTGCATTTACCAGGGAGCAGGTGACAGAGGGTTGATGGGCCCAGCTCCCTGGATTTACATCAGTAATGATTTTGGGCCAGAGTGGATGTACATCCCAGTCCTGGAGAGCAGTGCCTAGACCTCCTTTGACCTTGAAACTACTATTGATTTAAAATCAATAGGATAACTTAGGTAAGCTGGTGCTCACCAAAAGGAGTGGGTCCTCTGCAGGGACACAAATGTCATCATTTCATGCAGACAAAGAATCATTCCAGCTTTTCCCCATCTCCCCCTCCTCAAAAACCTGTTTTTGTCAAGTTTTCTGTACACTGCCCAATTTCTGCCTTAGAGAACAGCCATTTCTTGGGTATGATTACAGATAAGGAATACAGTCAGCTGTCTTTGCTGGAAAGGAAGATGCAGAACAATGTGGTTTATCTGTACTTAAGACATACTTTTCTCCTATCTCCAAGATGTTTTCTTGGTTTTGGACTATTTTTGTCCCGAAGCATACAAAAGCAGTGGAGCTAGAAATCTCTGTTGCACTTCAGGATCTTCTGTATTCTTTCTCCAAATGACTTGGACAGATTTTTAAACTATTAAATTATTCAGCAGATGAATATTAAAGGTACGTATATTAGTTTTGTTGAAAACTAATTATTAGTCAACTGACAGCATATATCACAGTCATTGACTTTTTTTGCTTCAAAATGCCTTGAACAATTGCAATATACCTTGTAACAAATACATCTCTAGTATCATAATTAATTTATTTAAAAAAAATAAGTCATTTAAAATTTGCATATGAACAAAATGGCACATATCATCACTGAATTAATTAAAACCAGCTAAGATTGTTCAAAACTTTAATTCAGCTCCAGACACAACTATGTCCTGTCCTGGCACATCCTAATCTGCATAACATTTAATGACAAAATCACAGATGCTCTTAGTACAATGCAGCTGAAGGGCAAGCCTCACCAGGAGCTGGAAATAGCAACTTAAAAAAAAAAAAAAAAACTTTTAAAAAAAGAAAGAATACCTGTCATGTTTAGAAGGGAAAAAAAAAGGGACTCTTAGGAAAGCCTGACCAAGAAGTTACACTTCTGGAGAATTAAAATTCCAGATATCATTAACAATTGACTTTTGCTGCTTTTATTGTGCTATTTTCCGTGGTCCCTATAATTTACAAAGAGTAACAAAACACCTTTAGTAACAGATTTATGGGCTTAACTCTGAGCTCAGTGTGTCAATGAGTTTCTTTCCACTGACTTCCTTGTCTCCCTGACCACAGGTGTGGCTGTTACAGGGAAAAACACCTTGTCAGGGATGGAGTCCTGCCACACGTGGGCTAAATGGACAGACACTAAAAGCAAATGCCAGCATTTAAGTGAGACGGGCATTCAAGTCCAGAAATTGAGAAAAAGAGATGATACAAATATGAAAGTGCAGCAGAGATGACAGGGAAGAAGACAGATATTAGGTAGGGCAAGAAAAGCAGGGGGACAGAGGTAGTGAGGGTTTTAATGGCCATGTGGCTACGGCAGGAGGAAAGGTCCTTGGATAAAGGCTCTCACTAGCTGCCAGTCACACCATTTTAGCTGTTAGGTACAATTAACCAGGTCAGTCCTTGGTAATTATTTTGTCACAAAAACACCTCGCTGGCTCTCAGATGGTTTTGGTTTACAAAAGGCAGCACATGCCGACCAAGGCAAATTCAGTTCTCCAACGGAAAACTCACAAAATCACCTAGCTTTTTCCACAAGAGGGGCTGGATTTCAGCTCTGGATTTCCACACTCCCACCTCAGAAACAACGACAGAGAGAGAGAAACCTCGACCTCCCAAAACCACAAAAGCAATACCTGTCCGTTCCTGGCTTTAACACGTTTAGCTGATTACAAGGACACCGTTAATGGTGTTATTCTTACTCAGCAATGAGAGGGGGAAAGGAAGAGAGCGCACCGGTGCCAGGTCAGGGTGCAAGGCTGTCCTGCCGGCCCGCGTCCCACCTGCCCGGGCTGATTGGTAATGCTGGCTGTCGGAGCCGCCGCGCGCACGGCGGGAGGATTTGGGGATGATTAATTGCCCTGTCTTCCGAGCGGAGAGTTCGGAGCAGCGGGGTTCTTCGTGTATGTAAATACACGTGGGCACCGGCACCGGCTGAAATGAATAAAAAGACTTAACAAAAGGACTCGACTCCGAATGTTTAGATGTCAAAGATTAGTTTCTATTATGTCCCAGTGGGAGAAAAGAATATGTCATATGGGAAACTGGATAGGCTTCATGTTGCAGAGCGGGGAGAGAACCCGCTTCCCGAGCGTGGCTCGGCTTGTGCTGCCCCTGCAACCGGCTCACAGATCCCCAAAAAGCCCTGGTGCTCCCACTGGTTATAAAATATAACTCTGCCGATCTGTGAGTTAAACTGTGATTGCTGCTGTGAGCGGCGCACAGTGTATAAAATAAAAATAAAATAAAAAATAAACCCTTCAGAATACAATCGCCTGCTTAAATAGCCAGCTTCTGTTTTTTGTACTTTTATCTTACTCCGATGTGCACAGCTGTTGTTCTATTGTACGGCATTAAAATCATAGTGAGCTTTGTATTTTGTGTAAAAACATCAGCTCAGAACCCACCAATCAAGGAAGTGTCCTTTAAACGGCAAACGGCAAAAATAAGAAAAGTTCGTGGTGAATAATATGAAATGAAACACTCCCCTAGCATTCTTCTTCCCCACAAAGATTGCAATTTTTCCTTTTTTCTACATACTCATTTTTGTACTCATTTTTGCATCATAAAGCATTTTTTAGATGGGAGTAAATCTTCCTTAATATTTTCCTAACTTCTGTGTGTTTAAAAATCACCTGCAATTTGCTAGATGAAATATTTTCTGTGGCACTGTGACAAAGGAAGGAGACCAGATGTTTTCAGAAAATTCATTTTTAAAACTCTTTGGGTTTTGGTGTGGGCTTTTTTTCTCTTTGCACACTTGTAGAACAAGCTGTAAAAACAATACTTGAAGAATGAGCTGATTTTTTAAAAAATAGAGAGTCAAAGAATTTGAAATAGGAAAGATTTTATTTTGGATATCCTTTCACCAGAGGAGATTATTATTTATAGGCTACATTATATATCTTGCTTGGTAATCAGCAGTAATGTATGTCTAGCAATAGTAGAAAAATGAATTTCAGTAGTATCTTGTAGTTTAGAAAAAATAAGTTATGAAACACTTAAGAAAAAATGAAATAAAACTAGTGATGAATCTGCAGCCTCAGAAAATCAGATAAACAAAATGTTCCAGTTAGTTATTGCCACAGTCAATAGCAGTACATGAAATTGTATTACAGGCTGTGAAATGAAATAATCCCACCCTGTGACAGGCTTGACAGAATTTGCCTGAAATTCCTCAGCCTTTTAGCAGACTTTGATCCCTCCAGGGACTGGGGTTTGGGGTTTGTGCTGAGTCACGAAGGCAGGAGATTTGACACCTAATCCAGAGATAACGGAGAGGTGGTGCCTGAACCCGGAGGATCAAGGAAGTGGACTGAGACATTCAAAGCCGAAACTTAATTACAGCAGAGGTTAGATGAATGGTCGCTCTGAACCTGCCATTGTTTTATTGTTAATGTCTGCTTTAATACCTCCAAATTTCAGTCAGGGCAAAGTTGAGTCACTAACATCTGAATGATGCTAGCTCTTGAGGAGTGTAGGGTTAAAAAATACAAAGTCACTACAAGGATAGGCAATTTTTAATTTATTTTTACCTTCAAACAGCCTTTCTCTCTAGATTAAAAATTTGCATTGCTTTTCTAAACCACCAAGTATCATTTAAAAATGTATTCGTGTTTTCTTGCACCTTTTTGCAAGCACTCCAGCACCCAGTAAATAAAAGTAGCAGCCTCTGTCCCTTTTAGCAAAAGCCATATATCTGCTCAGACTTGTAATTTGCTCCGTTTATATCCTCTGCCCTTGAACTCTGGTTATTAACGCAATGTTTCTCCAAATGATGCCATATAACTCTGCTCCAAGCACATTCCTACTGACACCACGCAAACAACAAAGCCAGCTGAAAAGGAGAAAAAAAAAGGAAAGGAAGGTGAATTGCGTGTGATGGAGAACATTACTCAGAATGATATAAGTTACAGAGTTTCTCATGTTACTGGGGTAGAATATGGGTTAGAGACCTCGCCTGCCCACGACCAGCACTTCTCCAAAAATCTTCTAAGTGGCCTTCGGCAGCCACTTATCTGTATTCAGAGATAACCTCTTTATGCTGAGCAGAGATCCTGCTAAGGGGTTGTGCTGTGCAGGAGAGAGACAGACTGTCACGCTGGTAAAAACTCCCACCTCACTACATCGGGATTATAGATCAGGATAAAGAACTTGCAACACGCTGCTGAAAGCAGAAACCAACCAGAGGCCAGAAAAATACAATTGAAATGGGTATCAACAAGTGGCCGGTATAAAACATTCTTCCAGGAAGAAATTAAGTATCTGTGGCAATATTTTCTCTGTCATAAAGCAGCGTAGAAATCTGAGGCACAATTATCGTTGTTCAAAATACTTTGTCTTAAGTGTTATCAGGCAGTGAAAAAAATGCTCCTTGTCCCAGTGCTTCCCTATTCATCTTCATAAAGGAAGGATTCTGCTGAAATACAGATCTTTAGATGCATTGCGTCTGCTTTCCTACTTTCCTACTTGGTTTCATTAAATAATAAGCTACTATGGCACCATCTAAATATTGACTGACTTTTATTAGTCCTTCCATATCTGTTTGGCGAGCTGACAGTAAGGCCTCAGGCAGGGAGCTGGGCTTACTTTGGTGCCAAGGAGTTCTGTAAGAGCATGGACAAATCATTATCCCTTAATGTGATTCCATTTCTCTTCTTACCTTGTCTGATCTGTTTAGATTGCAAGGTCTTCTCAGCAACAAAAGTAGTAGTGCGTGTCTGTAGGACTTTGGCTGGGCTCTGAAGGTCCTGCTAGTGCAAAGAGCTGGAGGTAAAGGGCATTGCCAGGTTAAGAAAATGTGTAGGGAAAATACAAGGTACAAACTACCTTGTTGACACCACAGATTTCAAAAAGAGGTTTAAAAGGACCCAATTCCCTGTGGGTTTTGAAAATGCAGGAAATTATAGGATCATAAAATGTTTTAGGTTGGAAGGGACCTTAAAGATCATGTAGCTCCAACCCCACTGCTATGAAGAGGCGCAACTTTCTGCAAATCTTGCAAGAAAGGTCATGCTTGTGAAAATCCCAGCTTCATTTTTTTTAGGATTGCTTTTGTGATCAGTCTCAGGTAAGCCTTTAATCTGCTGAACACCCTGTAAGAACACATGCCTGGCCATTCTCCCCTTCCTGTCCTTGTGGCCATTTGGCACAACTTCTAAGATTGCAGATACTCCTTTTCCAGCTGAAAAATAGACCATTGTTCTGGGTAGGTTTGGGCTTTCTGGTTTTTGTTGGTTTTCTTTTTGAGGAGAGGTTCAGTAAGAAATCTCTGATCCCACTGCTGGCCTACATGAACACTGGGTTTCTCTGAATTTGCTGTGGTTTATGACGGTTTCCTGGTGCCACAGCTTTAAGAGTATAGAGAGATTGATCGCTGAAGCATGAGAAGCAACAACCAGAGCAGAGCAAATACCAGAGGAGACAAAATGTTCAAGCAAAGCCCTGTGAGGATTTATTCAGTTTTAAATACATTTGCTTTAAATGTATTTTCTCTCCTTCTTCTTCCAGGAACAAAGTTCACTGGCAGGAATACTCATACATCAGCATGGGAATTTTACTTTATTCTTTTAGTTACCTTAAAGAAAAAGTAGAGAATGTTCCCAGAAAACTAATTCTGACATAATAAATATTTGAATTGGTAACTAAATTCTCAGAGACACTTCAGCAGTTAAAGAGCAGCAGCCTGACCAACTGGTAACTTTTCTCAGAATTAACCAGTGCAAGGCTGCACTAATTTCTGCTACTGATTCACCTACAGAATAATGGTATATATTAAATATTTAATGCTATTACTATTAAATTAATATTTAATACAATAATTATTTTGGAAACTATCTATGTATACAACAAGCCATTTATTGCAGTTGACTCTTTTGAAAGTTAGTAAATAACTTTTTAAAGTAATTGTTGCTAAAATAAAGCAGTATTAGAGTCATTTTAACTGCAGAAAAAGCACATTTCCATGTTGCCTAGCTCTTGCCATTCCTGTTCTACTGCAGCCATTTCCCTTTTCCTTGATAGCATTGGCTTGACTCTGGGCCTTCATTTTTAAGAAAACAGTAAAATTCAATTTTGCCTGTACTTCTGAGGAGCTGTGAGCCAGATCATGCTGTTTCTTTTTGCATTTGGATGAATTTTCCATTTTGAGCTCTCTGCGTGTGAGAGAAGAAAGTGGAAGCAGATAGCTCAGCACAGTTATGATCTAAAAAAGAAATCATCAGATTTTAGACCAAGCTGGTAAGCCTGACAAAAGCTCCGTGCAGTATATTTCCATGTTAGCCAGGTCAATACAAGATGACAGATTGAAATACCGTACGTGACTCACAGAAGGCATTTTTGGGTAAACTGTTATCCCTGGATGAAATTAAATTAAAAGACACCTCACACTGGGTCATTTTTTTATTTTATTTTTTTCCCTTTTCTTTCTTTCTTTTCTTTTGGTTCCTTTTTTAAACTAGATTGTTATCTCATTTTCAGAAGACTATCACTTTTATCCTGACTTGTCAAACAGCTATTACCATCAAGATGATGAGCTTGATATGCTGCAAGTACTGATTAAGGGGATAGTGCAATTGCTCTTGCTCTACCTTGAAGGAGTAATTTTCCTGTCTGTCTAGTAAGTGGAGTAAAAAAAGCCAGATTTCTCCTTATCTGTGGAAGAAGGAGGTTGTCTCATCTGTCTCTGAGCTCTTGTGAGCAGTCAGGTCTGGTCAATACCTGGCTTCCATTCCTTCTCCAATGCGATGCAGATGTTCAAGCTTCAAATGCTGCAAGCAAGTGGTGGCAGATTGAAGAAGTGACAGTCCTTAGAATCACTGAATTGCACCTAAAGTGCAATTTTAATGGCTTTGTGTGGTAGGAGTAGATAACTTTTGACCATGAGGTAAACCGGCTTGTAGCTGCTAACGAGCTGTGGAACTTTCTGCAAGATAAAGACCTACAGGAAAAAAAACTACTCGCTGACCAAAATTCTCCCTGCTGATCGCCATCAGACACACCACATTTCAGACCTGGGCCTGGCTTATTGTGAAGTGTTTCTGTCCTTAATCACACAGTTGCTGTATTTCACCCCAAAATGGCAACATTTCTGTGATGGCAGAGATGATTCCTTTGGAGTAAAGGCAACTCCAGCTCAGGCAAAACTCATGAGGATTTGAATCATAGGGAGGTACATCTGTTGGTGTATTTGGACAGAACATTATGCTTTCTTTTGGATGAATAAAGATCACTGTAATTCTGTCTAAAATAATTGAGTGCAAAATTGCAAAGTGTGCTGGTGAGCATTGGTCAAAGCAGATCACACATCTTGGTAAAAGTCCTGGAAAAACACATATTATATGTATGCATAATATACATACATCTAAATATACATATGCTTCTCCCTCTTTCACTCTGTGACTTTATTTCTTTCTCTCTCTCCACATATGTGTGCATTTGTACGTATATATATTTATGTTCCGCAAATTTGACAACCTTATAAGATTTTGGAACTTTTACTGCCTGATATTTAGAAATACAGCTAAAGCTACAAAACACATGAAAATCTTAGCATAAACTAAAAGACAAAAAAAACCTCATTGCACCCAAGTTTTGTCACCTCAGGGAGAGGGGAGCCACCAACCGATTGCCAATTTTTCAACTTGGACAAAATATCCAGAAGGAATGTCAGAGCTTATTAAAACTGCTTTGGAACTGCAGATGGAACATCTCTTCTCCAGCTGCCTGTTCCTCCTGGTCACCAGTGACTTTGTGCTGGGAATTTGTCCTGGTTCAGCAGAACTGTGGCTGCTTAGTGCCAGTTGCCTGCATGAAAGCAGGGCAGGGAGGCTCACAGCATTTCGGGGTGTGTGTGTGAGTTTGTGGAGGATGGAAAGAGGGTGAAGAAGACTGTCAAGTCTTCAGTGAATATTGGTTTTGAATTCTTCTGTCGATCCCCCAGCCAAGGGAGTTTATCTTCTGCATAATCCAAGCCAGATTCACCTACAGATGCCTGTGAGCGCCGTCTCTGTGTTTTACCATCAATAAAACGAAGGCCCAGCCCATTTTGCCTGTCAGGGAAGAGTTCCAAGTCAGTGTCATCTGGAAATAAAGGAACTGCAGAAAGATGCCTGTAAAATCCCTAAAAAAGGCGGAACTATCACCTATAAAATAAATTATCTGAGAAACGAGATTTTTTTTCTCTTTTTTTTTTTTTTTAACTTTCTAAAGGATGCACTAAGAGCCCTCAATTGTGGAATATCTATCTCAAAGTGGTAAATAGATGCGTTAGACACAGAGTGACATATGGGCAGATAAATACAGCCATAACTGGTAGGCAAAGTAAGTGCACGCGGCATGTGTCAGTATTGTCTGGTAATTCAGAGCTGTCATAAAACTGTCCCACTTATGATGTTACAGCATTTTTAAGAAACATGAATTTGCAATTTAAACTCTGCTAAATGAAGGCAGGAAGTTACAGGTTACAGAGATGCATGCAAACGGGAACCAAGAGGGTTTTTTCTCAAATCTGTCTCAGCAGGTACAAGCTGTGAGGATGTTCTGAATACTTCAATGTTGCCAGGGACATTATGTGTGTGGGGGTGATCAGCCTGGAAAGCAAATAAGAGCATTCTTAATCTAATAAATGTTTGGGAAACATAATCCTAGTTCTGCTAACAGGAATTTTGACATAAATAAAAATCTTATTATTAAAACTTGGATGGTCACCATCCTTCTAAATCTCTGGGAAATATTTTTCTCTTTTCTTCACTTATTTGTTTTTTCCTCATTTGAGTTACATGTGCCCTTAAAGACGTGACTAAATTGGTATTTTTGTTGTTTTGGATATGTTGGTTTTATTTAGTTTTTTTGTGGGTTTTTTTTTACCTCTGCAGAAGTTTCTTTGGCAAAATGTTTTAAAAATGTCTTTAGTTCCAGAGCCAGCCTGCAGAGTAAGTCTGCTGGCTTTATCTCATATACTGTCTCCCCGGGAGTCTGAACTAAATGCATAATTTAAAGAGCCCTTAATCTGCAATGTCATTCCCATTTGGTCGGAGGCAGCCTTCACTTTATGATGTTAACTCTCTCAGCAAAGGGCAATGGCAGTTTTTCCGAGGATGCACTTAGAGGCAACATCTCATGTAAACCGTTTATTCAAGGTGTCCTGACATCCCAGTATAACACTGGGTGACAATGGATAACCTTCATCAAGTTCTCCCATGGGAGAGAGGCATTCATGGCAGTGAAAGTGCTGCACAAAGCCAAGGGTAATATACAAATGGCTGTTGAGGAGAGGTGGGAGATAGGAGAAGGAAAATGGCAAACAGAGACTTAAGCCACATTATATTTCATTCTGCATGTTTTATGTGATCCAGGTGAGCGTCACTTCTGCTGGAGGTAGATCCTGGAGGTAGGTCCCAGTGATAGCTGGCATGCACTGGCCATGCCTTGCAGCCTGCAGGCCCTGCCTGAGAAGAGCTGGACCAGTCGCACAGTCTGCTGCTCTCTCTTATTAACATGCACTGTGTGTTGATTTCAGCCCCGAGTTCTTTTTGTAATTTAAGGGGTGCAAACCGACCTTTAAATGGGGAGGGCTGTTTCCTTTTTAATTAAATCTCCAGCCAAGCAATTTGCCTTTCCCATCCTATTGAGTTTTTCATCAATTGTTTTTCTTCCCCTTGTGCTTTAGCAAACCACAAGTGCCTTATTACAGTAACTACCACAGTGGTCCTGTGCTCTCTCACCCTCAAGGTTGCTTTTAAAGTGCAAACACACTTTCAGAGATATGCAACAAGCTAATACCCCAGGACACATTAAGGACTATTTTGTTTTATTTTAGCTACAGGATGATAACAGACAATAAGGGATATTGAGGTATAAGAGTCAGAATGGTCTTATGTGTGATAAACACAAATGTAAAAACTTTGTGTGCATCCCTGGTCAAACCATCTACTCATCTTTCTCAGTCCTTATTCTTAATATGTCAATCACCAGATACATCTTCATGGAAACCACCTTGAGAAGCTGTTACCCTTTAGAACCAGCAATACAGCAAATGCCCAGCAGCTGGTAAGGGAGAGAAGGATTCTTTCTCTGCAGGGTCTACTTCTCACCCTTCAGCTGCGTCCATGACAGCTCATTGTGCAGCAGAGCTGACCAAACTTCTTGTGGATGATTGATTGTGATCTCTAACTAATATTGAAATTCCTTCCAGAGCCAGGGCAGCAGTGAGCAAAGGGGATGATGAGGAGCACTTGATCCCCTCACATTTTCTGATGTCTTATAATGTATGAGCTCAGGCTCAATCTTTTCTCAGAGTCAGGGTCTATAGGGTCTCCATCCTTTACCCAACTGCTCAGCTCCATGCAGCTCCTAGGAACCTAATTTCTCATGACTTGTAGCCTAAAAATAAAACTCACATCATATATATCAATATATATATCAATATATATCGATACCTATGTGACAATTCTAATATACACAGGTGGAGAACAGCCACTTTGGCTCAGGTAAGTCCCAAACTCAAAAATATTTAATTCCAAACACTGATCTGCTGAGGCAAGTTAGAGATACCTCTAACTTTATCTCATAACTTTGTGATTCTTGTTCCTGCTGCATTGTCTCCTAAATCCATTTAGACTGTAAATTGAATTTTGTAAGAAGATTCCTTGACAATGTGACTGCATGATAACCAGTTAAATATGGCCATTCCTANATTTCTGTGTTACAGAGCCAGGGAAGTCTGAGTGCACTCATGTGCAGATGCACCTCCTGTCCTCATTTTCTGTGGTGCCAGGAACTTGGGAAGGTCAATGTACAAGACAGACCAGCCCTTTGTGACTCTCACAGGAGATGAACGTGGTTGGAAAACCTACTCTTTTTTTATATATATATATATATTATTTTTTTTTTAACTTTTTCCTGGTTTTGCCCTCTTCTTTGGTTCAGCTTTGGCCTTTGGAGGGCGACAAGTCCTGCTGGAGCTCCTGCCCGCTGTCCCCCCCACGCTGGCAGCCACTAGATGGGGAGCTCGGCTAATGGGTCCAGCCCTGCTCAGAGCCTGGTCACCATCTGGCAGACAAAAATCCGAGGGAGAGGACTCCTCTGAACCAAGAAAGTAGGCCACCCCGACTTCAAATTGAGGATAAGAACAAGTGATGGAGTCTCCGGCCACAGCTTGAAAGCAACCCATCAATGTCATCTTGAGTTAAGTACCTGATGCTGGCACTTTGCTGCAGTTCTTGGGGGGATAAGGGCTCTGACAAGGTCATTGTTTCAAGTGGAGTTCAGTCTTTTGTTTGCCATAAACGAAGAAGACAGGAAGTCAGCTGTGAGGTTTAGGAATAATATTTAGATAATTGTGAGATATCTCATCTTAAAGTTCAAACTGATTGAACCTGAGCTGAGTTTTGAGTCAAACTTTGTTTACAGGCCCATCATCTTTGTGGCTGACACTTGCAAAGAAGAAGAGAGAGAGAGCGGCGATGGGGAGGGAAGAGTGAAAGAGAATGAGCCAGGACTTACGGTTTCTTTCTGACCTTGGCAAGAGGGAAAAATCCATTCGGAAAACAAAACAATAAATAATAATAAATAATAACACCAACAGCAATGCCAACACTCCAGGAGCCGGAAAATAAAAATAACACTCCATTGTGCCCACATTCTTAATAACTCTGCATCTGACTATCTAAATCCAGGCTTCTGTAAAAATCAGCCAGGAAGATGCTTGCACCAAACACAGCATGAGCCTTGCATTTAATCGGTTACTGTAATAAACATATAAAAAAAGATTTTTTTTTCCATGAGAGGACAGAGCAGTGGCTACATAAAAGGACATCAAATGACACATCCTCCATCTCCCAGCAAATAAAAAAGCCATCAGCTCATAACAAGGCGGTGATAAAAGGTGCTGAGGCCAGTAAGATTAAGACTTTGTAATAAGGTTCGGGCGCCAAAACTGACAGCCATTTTCTTTTATATTTATCATGTCTTCACATTGGGGTGAGAAGCCAGGAGTCTGTCCCATTGCTGGCTAGAATTTATAGCAGCTCCATTATTAGGAGATTGCACTGAAATGGGGCAGAGGTATGGTTTTCTGAGAACGCTACAATAGCCTCCTACATTATACACTTGACAGGTTTGTCAGCGCTTAGTAACAAGCCTTGTAAAGTACTTTAATATCATTAGCACTATTTTCTTAATGTGTCTGCTCTCCTAGCAGCCTGAAAATATCATATATCATGGTCTGGAGGAAGGCATACATAGCTATCTCTCTCATTCTACCTCTCTTTCTTTTTTTTTTACCTTCCCCCTGAAATTTGATTTTATTGCCACACATTTGGTTGACGTTTTAATCAAAATAATGTAGCCATTTTCCTTTATTGATTAACAAGTAAATATGTATAAATATGTAGTTAGGGGTGGGCAACCCTTTTAGAGGATATTGCAAACAACATAATTAATGGCTTCCTCATCTAATTACAGTGCACGTGTTACATCTCCCCATTGTTTTTTCTGGTATTCTTTTTTTCTTCTCTGCCCCTCCAACAGGAGAGGTCTGTTGCCAGAACATCTGTGGATTTGATACAAAGGGGAAGGGGCCACGAGCGGGAAAGAAAAACAAACCAAACCCAAGCTCTTGGTCACTTTTCTGAAAATATTTGTGATATCGCTGCTGTTTCAAGCGACTGTATGCCCCGTCACCCCAAAATCCGTCATTCTCAGCAGATAATGGTGGCCTAAAGCTTGTATGCTAAACTTAATTTCTTTTAAATATCCAAGACATGCCTGAGTGCATTTATTTATTTAGAGTGTTTCATTGAACCCATCAAGGTACGAGTTAAAGCATTATTTGCAATCTGGGGTGTCACAAAGCAAGGGGCTGCCCTCTGCAGACAGGGCTGGAGGTCAGACTACCTCTCACAGAGGCATCTCTTGCCCAGTGGAGATCTCCTGCGCTAATGTCAAGAGATGTGAAGCCCACGTCCCACCGCAACAATGCAAGAATTGTTTATAATTGCATTTGAAAATAAACATTTATTAAGTGCTCTACAAATGCATGACATTATAAGCAGGGCTTGGATCTCATTTGGGAACAGGATATGCTTCTTAAATAGGAGTTGTGTTTATTCCTGACGTTGTAAATATTCTCATGTATGACCTTAATCATAAAAATTCCAGCATTGTAAACAACTGCACTAAATCTATACAAAAAAAATGGGCTCAAGCAAAGAAAACAAATATGTAAATGAACCTCATCAAAGGGAGTTTTATTATCTTAAGTATGACCTCAGTCAAATGGCTTTATATCTTGGAAGATTGTTAAAGTCAAGTACACAATCTACTTCCGTACTGACGCTGGGACTAAAACATCAGGTATTTTTCACCCACGTTTGACTGATTTAACTGTAAAGCTTCAAAAATCAAATATTCTCCAAGCATCATGAGCTCTTGGCTTTGCTATCTGAAGAATGAAGGGGCAGGAAAAGGTCTGGGAAGGGAGAATGGAAGTGAAGGTATTATGGCTTGAGACTACTCACCACTGTGCCACTGGAATGTCTCCGGCCAGCTTGGACACCTGTCACAGTGCTGTTGGGGACACTGACCCCACAGCGGAGGGTCACCCTCACGTGTAGGGATGCCCACACCATGAACCACTTGTTTGAAGACCAGCAGAGCTACAAGCAGGCTCATAGCTTGAGAATAGGAGTAAACAGTGCTCTCGGGAGGCAGAGGGACAGGGCAAAGAGAAATTCTGGGCGCATTTCCGTCTGTGCAGCCATACAGATTCAAAATGGAGCTACTCCTGATTGCTCTGGTGAAAACAGAGGAAAAGCACTTTACAATCCAGCTTTGTCTCTTTGGAAGTACTTCTCTTGGCAAAGGAGGTAAATGAATTCATAAGCAACTCCTTGTCATTGCTCTCCTACTTGAGCATTTGGACAACGCTCTCTGGCACAGGGTGGGATTCTTGGAGTGTCCCTGTTCAGGGCCAGGAGTTGGAATTCTATGATCTTTATGGGACTCTTCCAACTCAGGATATTCCATGATTCTGTGGTTATATGAAGGGCTGCAATATGCAGTTGTATATTCCAGGCTCTGTTTAGGGATCCACCAACAGTTGATTTCAGAAAATGTGTGCATAAAATTGTCTGACCAAATTCCTTAATAGATTTTCCTCAGCAATAACTGTTCTGTTTCATAAATATATCACTTCAAAATCTAGACAAAGTTAGCACCAAATTTACCTAGGTTTACCTAGATGAAAGACAAAGATTTAATGGGTACTTCCAAATAAAACCTGTAATACAATTGCCTAAAACATTACCTGTAGCAATAATAAAATCTAGAAAGAGAATTTTATCATTTTTTTGTATATATATTTTAATATTTATATTTTATAACATTATAATTTTTAGAAGCCCTCCAAAATATGGTTTGAAATACTTCAACTAACTTGGCATAATGGAGAGACTAACTTCACTTTCTAGGTGCCTGTTATATAGAGTACAAAATAGAACTTTTCTCCTGAAATTTTGGGCATCTAAAAATTTTCAGTTTGCCTTATTTCGTTGCGTTTTCAATCCCAACCACTTTGCTGGTATGTTTTATAAATCATTAAGGAAAGGCTCAAAATAAATTAATCTCATATGGAAGGATTTGTGTTATCTATATTACTTATTGCACACTAAAAGGAGGTGCAAAAGCTAAGCAGTAGATATATACACAGCTACATTGTCTCTGGCATATGCCATATGTTTCATATTACTAGCAATGGGCAAGGAGTCTACTTGAACTGAAATTGTTGAGACTTTTCCTAAGATCTTCATGGGAATTGCATCTTCCAGTTTCTCAGAGCTGCATAATGGCAGCGAATATGGAATGAACCTCCAAAGAATCAATCACATGTATTTCAACGCGCTCATCGCCGAATAAACACGGGCTGATTCACATAACTCGGCTCATATTTTCTGAGAGCTAATATAAATCCAGATTAACGTTCAAATATGATGTGTAATATCTCTATCCACAGGAATAAAATGTAAGCCAAATGCGATGACAGTGTCCTTTTAACTGCTAACCAGACATGCTTTGTGAATGGCTGCCATGTATTTCGTTTGCATCGAAAATGCCCATCACGGCGAGTACCCCGCAGTTGTAATTAGTGAAGATGCAGAATGTTATCGAATATCACAACATTTTGACTGTCAGATTGCTCTAGCCGAGGAAAGTTACTCTGTAAAATGAGAGGCTGATGTTGCAGTTGTATTGACTTTTGTGTCATGTTTGTTTCAGTTTACTAGTCAAAACAACTTTCAGAGCTCTTCCTTGTCCAGAAGGTTCAGGCTGCCTTATGAAAATGAAGCTGTCTTGTTTTCTGCTTCATAAATCATTGTCAAGCTGAGCCAGATAACAGAAACAAGTTCAGATTCCAAAATGATTATTCTTAGAGATGATGTATTAAGTATACAGAATACAACTTGATTTTCATAAGCCATGTTGACTTTGCAGAACTGAGGCTAGAGGGAAAAAAATTAATGAGTAATTGGAGGTGTGAGAGCATGCAAAAATCCCAGGAGAGAAGGAACAGAGTGGGTGGGGCAAATTCCCTTTCTGAGAAGCTCTTGAAGTAATTTTAAAGCTGCCATTTTCCCCTTATCTCTGCCCTTGTGCTATTTCACTGTTACAGATAACGCATTTGGAGCATCCTGTAGACCTATTTTACTGCACCCACTAATGTGGTTTTATAACCTTTGCTGGGCTTTGTATCCAGCCTCTGGATTAAGAGTCTATCAGAAGCTATTTCCTTCATGAGCACCAATGAAAGGAGCCAATGGCACTGGGAATTTCCCTTCCCTTCACTTCTCTCCCTCCTGCATACCATGCACATTTCTTGATGACTCTGAAATCCTTCCCTAGCTGTCTGGGTCTCTTTTTTATAATACAGAAAAATAGAAAGTACATTAATGATCCCCCTGTCATTGGGTTAGAAGAGTCACAACAAAAATAGCATCCTGTAGGTAAGGTCAATTCCTGAAAGACAATTGCAAGATGTGGCTCTACATGGGAAAATATGAACAGGACAATGGCCAAGCCTCTTGCTCCTCTAAAGGAATCCTTTCAGACAAAAGAAGTGAGCAGGAGGGATAAACTGGGGTGATAACAGCAATTTGAAAGTGAAAAGAGTTATCTCACTTAATAGAACATTTTATTTAGTAGAACTTTTTATTTATATGACATTATTATATGATATGGGAAAAGGCTGTGGATCTGAACTGTAAAGCAAGGTCTAAGACTGTCAAGCTCTGGAGAAGACGGAATTTAAGACAGCAGCACTTGTGCCCTTGAGTGTGAAAATTTTAACAGAAACGGGGGTAACTGGACTTGCTTTCACACTGACCAAGTCCCTCATGTGGCACAAACCCATGGGTTTTACGTCTTTTTGCTTGTTTTTCTTTTACCTACCTGGAAAGCAAATACCAGAGAATTAGACATTGGATCCAAACACGCACATTGGCCTAAGGCCCCTCAGCAGAGTCTGTGGCTGGTGATGAAGAACTTGGACCAAGGTCCACCACAGGCTGGATGACCAGCGCAGCCTGAGGCTGTCTTTCTTGTCAGAAACATGTGTCCTGTCGCTGGCTGCATCACCTCCCCAGAAGTTCTCTTCAACACTAAACATTGTAAAAGAAAAAACAAACATAGGAAATTTCAGCTGTGGCTGTGAAAAGAAATCATGCTCAGGGCTCCCCTCAAACATGTTTCTTCATTCTTTTAACGGAGAAAAGGAAATTAAAATCAAACAAACCTATGTTTAAGGAATGTGAAGGCTGTGAAACAAACCAACAAAAGCCAGGAAATGTTCAAGTTAAGGCTGTGACACTCTGTCCTTCACTCAAGCTGTTCTGACTTATTTTTTCTAAACAGAGGGAGTTGAGATCAGCATGTCACCCTCAGATTTGAATTTCCTGTTGTGAACTGGTATGTGCCTGTGCCTTATTAATGTTATTAGATATTGTTTATTGCATTTGTGAATGTGATGCAAGTGCACACATCTAAATTTAAGTACACCCACATCCCTATGCATTATATCAGCGCAGAGCACTGTAACTATCAGAGCTTTTTTGCAAGTGCTAAGATTTGTCTCCTTAACAACAATCAGCCCAGAAAGTGTCTGTACTTTAACAAGCCGATAGCCACCTTGGAAAGTCGTGCTTGTCACCATAGTGCACACAAAAGCCTCTGGAAATGTCATAGTGGCTGTAGGGATAGAGATCAAATCCACATGCTTCAAAGTCACTCAAGCAAGAGGAGACTCTTTAATTTGGGCAGTGCTGAGCTGCAGAAACCTGGACACGGGCTTGTGTTCCCACTCAGCAGAGGGCAGCAGTGGGTGGAGATGGGGGACGTTCCTATGTTCCCAGCAAGTGTCTATCAGAAAAAATCAGATTTTTCCTGGATATGACAAAAACAACAGACAAAACCCCCCAAGCTAAGCAAGTTGGCAGCCATGTAGATGAGTACATGAGTGAATAGATGGTTCCCATGCAGCTCAGGAACCGTTTGTACCATCCCCGCACTCCCACCACATCTGGGATTTCACAAGTCACTGGAAGCTCAGTGGGAAGTGGGTGTGTGGATCATATGCTATTCTTCCTCCGGACACATGAGGGAATTGGCGCAAGTCAGAGGCAGGATACCACAGCAGATAGACCAAATGTCTGGGCCACTATTGTGAGAATAATGTCAATTTAATGTTAGTCTATCATCACCTATTTTGAACTAACCTTTGTCACTGGCTCACTTCTGATCTCGTTTGGAGTCTGAGCACTCCAGCACTGCAGCAGCCAGCACTGGCTTCCCCCAGAACAGCTTTAGCACTGTGAACAATAGATTTTAACCTTTGCCACTTTCATTTTTTTTGGTTTTATTATCAGTCTGTGCTTCCACTACAAACTAAGCGCACAGGGCTTTGAGCTAATTACATTCTGTACATCTGAGCCAACTCTCCGTGCTTCATGCTGACACTCGGATACATCTGGGCCTGATAACAATTACAAATACTCTGGGCATACTTTAAAAAAGAGCTTATGTTACAATGTGAAACAGCATGTTTTACAGTGCTCATAATGGTCAGATAAATACAATAGCTTCAAATCCCCTTTCTGAGGCTTTAGAAAAAAAGCCTTGCAATAATTCATTTAGATCAGGAACCCATAAGGAAAGAACCCTTCCCCTTTTCTCCTCAGGCGAGACAGAGCAAAATACTTGAACCTAAGAACAGGCCAAAATATTTGTCACAGGCAGGGAAAAGAAATAGTGAAGAGAGGGAGGTGATGGCGAGTTTCTGGTTCAGTGATGGCAGATAGCAGGGCCTGGGTTCACCCCAGTGGGAAGAGACTTTGAGGGATAGTTCATCCCTTTTGAGCATCCCTCTCATTCTCTCCATTGACTGCAGAGGAAGAGCAGAGTGATTTGGTTCATGACTTCAGTGCTTTGAGTACCTGAAGTGAAGCAGGATGACCTTGAATTCCCTGCTGTGTAAATGTCTGCAGAGGCAGAGATGGGGAGAAGGCAACACCTGCCTCTACAGCTCTCCACTCTTCCCCTGCTTTCCCCTGCAGTCCACCAGCCCCACTTGAGGGACCCGGAGTGAGAAGCAGCAAGGAGCACTACTGAAGCTGTGTTGTGTTGCGGTCTTAGTGCTGTGACCCCAGTAAGGATAAAGCAAGCCCAATATGTTCTAAACCATCTCTCTCAGGTACCTAGAAATCCCTTTTTTAGTCATGGAAATGAATAAGATGAGAGAGGCACATGTACTGCATTGACTCTTCTCTGGGTTCCTTCAAATCCATCTCAGGGTCTTTGCGCATCTCCAGGGAGACACAGGAACACCACCTCCTCTTAGAAGTCACTCTAGGAGCTGTTAGCAGCAGAATTGGAGCTGAGATCTATTATAAAGGTATTTCAAGGTGTTTTCTCCAAGACATGGGCAGGGAAGGGCCATGAGAATCTGGGATTTACATAGCCCAGACAGGGAAAAAGCTTTAAAAAATTTATCCTTGAAAGAACCAAACCAAATAACCCTGTAAGGAACAGAAAGAATGATTAAAACTTCTTTAGTGACTGTCTCATGGGAGTGATACAAAACAATCAGGATGCTTTGCCAGTTTGCTTTTCTAAAAGAATTGTTAATGCTTTGGAATGATGGACAGAGAAGAATTAAAAGAAAAACAACTCCCCAGGCCAGGTTTTTGCATAGGGCTTTAGCAATTGTCAGTCACAAAGAGCTCCCAAGCAAGCCCTTATGATAACACACAGAGTATATCAGCCATCATCTGTCTTTTCTCAGTAAACAGTTGTATAGTAATAAAACAGAGTGATACAGCTGACTCTAACCTGGCAAATTTCCCTGCACCTAGTGTTTACATCTCTTTAAGTGTATCTTTGTCATATGGTTACAAGGCTATTTCATGCTCTCAAGTTCAATTCTTTGTAAATATAGCTCTCTTTGTGCGTGTGAGGCGCATGTGTTAATAAACGTTCCGTTTGCAGACGTTCCTCTTGCTCAAATGGAAAATTAAGAGTCCTTGATTGAGCGGCATCAGAGATTGCTGGAAGTCTCCGTTCCCATCTCAGCGGAGTTGTGATGATTGCTCGGGAAGTTTCACACTTTCAAATATTTGTGTGAAGGCTAAATCCTGCCTTCTGCTAAGTTGTGGGGAGCCGCTTTTTTTTTTTAGTCCTTATTTTTTCCTTTTTTTTTTTTTTTCCCCTGCTAAAAAATAGGTTTTTCTGGAAAGCCCGCTCCCCGCGTTCTCAGGGGTTATAAAAATGGGAATCATTTTTATTGGCAATCCACTGGAATAGTGCTGAGACAAATGGAAACTTGAAGATAAGGATCCTCGGAGGTGAAAACATACAGCTGTTGGGAATTGTGAAAGAATCTGGCCAATAAAGGAAGTCACTATTTTTCCAGGCCTGAAGTGAGTTATAGGCCGAGACGGGTGTTGTATATTTATGTAAGGCTGCAGCGGGGAGCTCGAGCGGCCGTATATTGCTGAAAGAGCATCATTCACATTCAACCTGAGACAAAAGGTGGAAATGAAGTAACATCCTGACCGAAGAAGGGCTCATGACAGAATAATAACATTTGGGAGAGGGGGGCCGGCGTGGCCGCCTGTGGGTAGAGCTCCAGGCGAGGAAATGGCAGAGGTGCCTTGTCAGCCTTCAAAAAACACACACACCAGGCACACGCACGTGGCCTGGCTGGTGTCCTTGGGAAGGGGCATTTTTCTTCCTCAAAGACACTGGCATTTAATGGATGGACATGGATGGGTGTGCTGTGACAGCTCGGCTTGAGGGACGTGTTTACCCAGATGCCTTTTCTGCCTTGTTGTATCAATAGTGACCCCAATTAAAAAAAACAAAGCACTTGAAGGGTTGAAGATTTGGAACTTCTCAGTCCTTTTTATAAAAAAAAAATCCCTGATTTTTCTTGCTCACTCCTCTTTCATTATTTTGGCAATCTTTGGTTTCAAGATGGCAGCATCAAAACCGAGTTGCATTTCTCTGAGAAGCAAAGAGACAAGAGTCCCTCACCATATATAATCAGATATTGTCATAAATAGGTGTGCAAATATAACACAAAGACAAATAATCAGTATTTTCATGAATCTGTAGATAGAAAAACGAAGGCACACAAGGAGTTAATGGGTTTTTAAAAGTTTTAACACCTTATTTGGTGGTTCAAACTGGGAGAGACATTATGATCTAATGCAGAGTACAGTGACATAGCCACAGGCATAACCATGATTTTGCATGAACCATACCTTTTCCTTCCAAAAATATTTGCGTATGTGTCGTGATTTCTCTTAAACACTATATTATTTATCATTTTGGTTCAAACTGTAAAATTTAGTTTATGCATAAAACTTCTAAAGATTTTGAGGGAACAGAACTGGCTTTTTAGGTGATCTGAAATGCTGACTTCCTTTTTTAAAGACATAGGGTGGCTTAGAAATCTGAAGCTGAACCTACTCTAATATAGTTTTGGAATTTCTGAAATGATGATGGATGTTGACAACATAGGACTTCACCCAGGGCTGGTTTTATTGACAGGATAAATTACACCAGCCTGGAGCCCAGAACTCCCGTGGCCCAGGTGTAGCTGTCTATATGTTAGGTGTTCAGTTTGGAACAAGGAGGACACCTGGACAACAATCACAGATGGCCTGGGTGTGACTGTGACCCCCTTCCACCATGCCAGCATCCCTCTCTGCAGCCACTGACATGCTGCATTCTGCCTGCACTGTTTAGAAATCTTTGCTCAAATTAGGCACTTTTGGGCACTGTACTTAAAGAGATAAAATATCAAAACTAACAAAGAAATAGATCCATTTAAAGTGAAAGATTTTATATCCTAAACAACTGGTCCAATGCTGTCTTATCTATTAAATCCTGGGGTGTTTTGGAGAATACATTCTCCACGTGTGCCCTGAATCTCAGTGCAGGTGTTTTCCTCACCCACAGGATAGACAAAGCGTATCTGGAGCTCTTACAAAATACCTAGTGACTATTTTCTTTTTTTTTTAATAAGCGCCCAGAAGGCTTTGAGTCACATCAAAACTTAAAAAGCCTGTCATTCTCAGACAAATGTCCAACTTGCTCTGCCCTGTGGAATTTGGACCCAGCTTAAAGCTCCACTAGCAAAGAAGACACTAAACTGAAAAAAGTACACCTGGGCTTGGAAGAACATGTTCCAAAGTCATTAAACTTCTGCATAATACTATAATAACTGATGTGAAAATGAGAGTGTCTTTTTTTTGTATTTTAATTATTCCTAAGTGATACTCATAAAAATATATTAGCTTATAAGGAAACTGCTGGAGAATATAATAGGGATGAAACTGCTGTCTTCCACAGGATTTTAAAGTGTTTTTCCAGAAGTACACCTGAACAACTTCAGGGAACGAATGTTTAAGCAACTTGTAGAATTCTCTGATTTGGATTAGAATAGTGTAGGCTATTTCGTAGAGTTCAAAATTACCTACAGAAAGGGCAATTCCTTCCTCTTAAACCTAAAGGAATTTTAAATAACTGAGGGAACACCCTAAAGGCTGAAATCTATTGTTCCATAGTTCAAATAAAATTAATGTATCACAGACTCTTCAGATTTTTATTATTATTTATTATAATTATTAATAATATATTTTGTACTAACACTATGAAACATTCATTGGCATCAATCAAATTCAGTTTAGGTACTCATAATGCAGTATGAAAATACTCACACAGGTTCTATAATGCAAAAAACTTAGTAATAATGAGGGAAAAAGAAAGCACTCAGTGTTTCGATTTATCTATTTAAATGCTTAAACTTAAAAATAAGATCCCCCAATCACATGCAGGTAGCCCACATAGCCTTCTTGTTAAAATGCCCTTCCATTTAAACATAGATTTTAACCTTTTCACCTTCGCCGCTTACATTTTTCTTTCGTTTTGTTCAAAGCATTTAGGTAAATTAGGATGAGGTCCCTCCATAAAAATGCAAGGGGATCAGTGAAACTTTCATCTCTAATTTATTCATGAAGGAGAGAGGTCTTTTCTGGTCATGCTGTGCATCATCCTGTCAGAATGACTTTCCTTCTTCTTGAGAAGGGATAAAGGGAGATAGAAAAATCAGGGGTTTGGTCTTTCCTACTAATAATCACTGGGAGAGAGAAAACTGTGCACTGCTTTATTCAGTGGTTATTGTACTGGAGCCGAATTTAATATTACATATTACATGGCCAAGTTTCAATATTAAGGGGACTGGAGTTACTAATGAGTGAAAACATAAATTATTTATGTAAGATAACTAGATCGTCTTTTCATACAAGGTTCACACATAACTTTAAAAATGTGAATTGGTGGGTTCTCCTACCAACTCAAGCAGGTAGGATAGACGGATTTCTGCCTGGATACAGCAGAAGGATCCATGTGTTTGAGGAGAGTATTGCAGGCACAGCACACCCTGCTTGTCTCTATTAGCACAGACCCTGCCAGCTCTAAACTTTGCCTAAAAGTACTTCTGAATCCAGCTCTGGAAATGCAACTACAGCTGAATAAAGTTTTAATGATAATTATAATAAAAATTATATTTGTCCTAAACCTGTTTTCTGGCTAGTATTTCCCATCCTTTCCAAAATCTTCAGGTTTCAGATTGATTTCTTTCACTTATTGTTGTTATAACAACATCCCATTTTGTATCTCAATCTGTCGGAGGGGTAAAAAGATTTTTAATACAAACGGCCTTTATCCCAGCTGATGAATGAACTCTTCTATGTTCCCCCAGCTTACAAAAATTATCATCTTTTATACGCGCTTTAAAAAGAAAAGGGTGGGGGCTAGGGAAGCAAAGCAGGATCTGGTATTAGTCCTTTTAGTTGTCAGGAAATTACAAAATGTACACTTGCGGAGTAAGCAATTTTCGCAGTCTGCTGGCACATCCATCTTTTTAATGAGCCTTGTTTATAACCTGACGCCATGTTTCTAGTCACCTACCCTGTTTACATCTTTGGCCCCTTTAATTAAGAGAAGAACCAGTTAAAAGAAAGTAAGAAGAAATATTAATATGAACTGATTAATTCAGCTAGCGGGAGGTTATGGGGTACCAAGGTTATTATAACCTATAAAGGCAACATGAGCAAAGCTGTGTTCATTTGTAATTTTATTAGGCAGAGCAAATTAGTGAGCCCACATGGCAATGACAAAAGACCCCTTCCTATTCTCTCTTACCCCCCACCGAAAGGGCCAGGCGCCTAAAGTTAGGCTCCATATTAGGCAAATGAGAGCTGATAAATCTCAGCCAACAACTAATGAGAATCTCCAGAGTTGGAGCTGTGCTAATTTGAAAACATTAGCTGGGATCTCTTTTTCTTTTTTTTGGTGGATGTACAAAGTCCGACTAACGCAAGCCCCCTCTTGTCATGGGGGTCATTGGGGTGAAGATGGTGAGGCAGGAAGGGGAGAGGAATCTGCGAGGGGTTAAAGATAAAACATGGAGAAAACATAGGAGGGGGCTCAGAGGAAACACTGATAATACGTAGATCATTAGGCAGAGCATATATCATTGATAGTACAAGGGGGATATAATTACATATAATTACATGACGCTTGTTCAGGAGCCCCTCCCAACTCCTCATATAAGAAAATCCAGATCTTTTCTTTGCGTGCTTTCCTTGCGGTGTCCACACAGCAGCAGTGACATCATGGCAACATTGAGCCATTTCTGAGGCTTTGAAGTGCTGCATCTCTCACAGTGTCACTTCAGCAAACTCAGGTAAAACTTCTGATGAAATATAGAGGTGGATCCCAGCCCCCATTCAACCCACAAAAACTACTGCCAGATAAAGGGGTTAATCACAGCCCTGCCCAGACTCAGAATTAAAATAGCTTGGTGGCACGCAGATAAGAAAGCCAAAAAAGAGTTCTCCAGTTCCTGAGAAGAAAGGCTTGACCTAACAAAATGCCCTTTTTCCAGTGGCAGGATTTTTCTCACAACACTTCTGAAATTCTCATCCATAAGAGACTGCTGCATGTTGCACACAGCAGAGGAACAGCCCCGACTCCCTGCATACAGGTGGAGAAACTGAGCTACTTCAAGATTAGAGAAAACAATAACAAGCATTCTGTTGCATTCACATTTGGGTTTTGTTTCCACAATTTTTTNTTTTTTTTTTTTTTTTTTTATTTTTGTGGAGCTGGGTCAAACAAGTATTAAAAATTCACAAAGAGTTCAGAAAATATTGCTGAAAAGGAGATTGAAATCACACAAGTCCTGAGGCTGAGGGTTTGGGCTGTGGTCTCATGCTTCAGCCACTGACTGTGACTCTCACCTATTGCTGCATCTTTGTTACCTCTCTTAATTCTGCTGATATTCTAAAATTTCACTTTTTCGTCAAAGAGACCACTGAGCAGATGAACTTCAGAGCAAGGTAACTTCTCGTTTATTGTACCGCAGGCACACCAGACAAAGTAACAAGATCCCAGATACCAGTGAGAGAATTACAGTCAGAAGTGGGGAAAAGATGGGGTGCTATTCCAAATTCTTAAATTCCTCAATGAATAAAACTGAAGTTGAAGGACTTAAATAAAAATTAAGAAATGAGAAATGTAAAAATTATAAAGAATTATACTTTTAAAAAGCAGGGCCTTTTGAGACAGAGGCCATCTTACTGAAAAATCAATTTTAAGAACATTATATTTCACACTTCATTGTTATCTCAGTTAAGGTAGAAAGCTTAATAATACTGAAAACTATTTTTATATGTATCTAAATCATCCAGCCCTCTATTTTGTTTGTTTTCTTTCCTCACCTAGTCTCCAAAAGTTTTAATTAACATACACAATGCAACACTCCTGTAAGACATCCATGGTGGGACTGAAATTCTCGCAGCATTGTGGTTTCTCTGTCCTGCACGTAGAGTTTTGTTGCTCTTTTCCTGTGACAAATTTCATTGACTGTGTTAGTCCCAATTTTATTGAAATGTACCGAAGTGAAGTATTTCATTACCAAACTATAGCTCTACTAACTGGCAGAGAAGTTAAAAGCATTTTAGTTTATCTGGGTTTATTCTTTTTTTTTTTTTATGCATGACCTTGGAGGTTGAGAATTGGTGCCTCCAAGGCTTCTCCTAAGCCACAGTCCATGGCTTTCAGATGCTGCTAAAGATGGTGAATGACAGGTTCAAATCTCTCTTTCAGAACAGTGCTTGTAAAAGTCTAAAGGCCCCAAGAATTCAAAGATAGATTTATTGGTCAATTTATATACTCTTAGACACATTTTAGCAAGTATTATTAGGTGCTGTGCATAATCAATCATTTACGTTACTAATGAGTTGAATTATCCCACTGGTCTCCTGGTGAGGACCAAAGTGCTGGTTTGGCTCTTACAAAATAGTATCACAAAAAGCATTGCTTCAAACCAAATCAAACTTCTCTCTGGAAAAGCAGCATGGCTGTGAGTCCCAGCTTTCTGCAGATAAGGTTTGAAAACCATTACGTTCATTTGTTATTTCATCTCCTGTTTCTCCACACCATCAAAATCTGGGTAAGACTAGAAAACATCAACATGCCAAAATGAAAAATACAATTTAAAACAATCTGACACCTCAGTGCTGGGCCCCATGCCATTTTAACACAAGCTGGGATGGATACTTGAAAATGCAGAAGAAAATTACTTCTTGGGATATCTTCAATTCCTATTTTGCACTTGCAAGATGAAAGACAGGACTTTTTAAAGGAGTCTAAACAATTTCAGGCTCCAGATTTTGGCAGCTTTCAGTGGACCCAACCTCTCAGATAGGGATGCCAGCTGTCAGCCTCAGTGCAGGACAATTCTGTGGTAGTGTAAACCACTCATGCACCCACCCTCACTTGCCTCCCTTCCTTCTCCTCATCACAGGGTGGTGAGATAAAAGCACATGAAGGTGGATCTGCAGTGGGCTGTCCTTCAGTGCAGTAAGAGCAATTTAATGGTGCTTTGTGTTGTCATACCTCTGCCCAGCTCTCGGTCTTCTGGTTGTCACTTTTTGATGATGGCACAATCTGTTTCCCTAGAAGAGGACACTCCATGTTCCCCAGTTCCTCTTCGTCAACCACCAGGGACTAGAAAGCTGGCAGAGTAATTCAAGATCAGCTTGATATTAAGGAATATAAACACAGGACCAAAAGCCAGGGAGGATGATGAAATGATGCCTCTCAAAGAGAAATTATTCCTCTCTCATTCTTCTTCACTAGGTCTCAAAGTGGACTGATGAAATATGATCTGAACTGCATGAAAATCTCTGTGATGTGTGAACTTTCATATGGAAATAGGTTTGTGGCTATTCATTACCTGTTTATATTTGCAAGGTTAAAAAGTTTAATTGATCGTTCAATAAATTATCACTTTACAGATCAGGTTAGGCTCTTAAACAAACCACGAATCGCCATGTTAACATGCAGATATAAATGAGTCTTTCTCAACAGGATAAACACCGTCCCCCATGTACGGTAGGTGTGGCAATTAGATTATTGATTTTAGGTAAATGTCTTGTTAATTATGCAGGAGGCTTCACTACTCGTGTTAATTAACTTACTGCTCCTTTGAATCAATACACTGTGGCCTCAGGAGGAAAAGCTTTCTCCCCCTGGTCTTTGGGGTAAAAAAAAGAGAAAAGTTTTGTTCATCTCCTTTCCTCTTTTTATTTCTGAAACTATAACTTCTCAATTTAAGTGAGAGAAAAAAAATTTAATGGAGAGTGAGAAAGTGTTAAGAGAAGGCCAGTTACTTCAACCACTAGAAATTAAATCCAGACTCTTCCCAATGACAAATGAAAATAATGTTCATCCTGTAAGGACTTCACCTCAAACTTCCCCTTTTTTTCAGTCTCACATTTTTTGATTTCCCACTGAAGCTACCCATTGCCACTTTCTGCCTCTCTCTGCATCCAGTCTTTGCTTTATGGGCAAGAGTTAGAATGATCTACACCCACTCTTACACCACTATCCCCAGAGCTGGCTATACTTTCACAAAAGTATATGTTTAAATGAATTCTCAAGTTCTCTATCTTAAATATATCTTAAACAATCAACATAGGCTCAGGTTAAATTACAGACCACTCTCAAGAAGGGAAAGTCAGATTCATCCAGTGGGGGTCTACTATATAGACTTATGCAAAAGAGATTTCTCCATTTTTTTTCTTGCTGTTTGCTTTGTTTTTAATAAGTTACTTTGATCCCATATTATCCAATAAAGATCTTAAGTCAGAAAATCCCATATAACGATCTCCCAAAAATTTTAATGCCACTATTGGAATTTCTCAGCTCAGAGGAAGACAAATTTTGTCCAGATTAACACTCAGGGATAGAAAGGTGACTATAAGTCACATTCCCATTTTCAGAATTTTCACATTTTCACTGTCCAAATCTGTATCAAAGCTCCCTGAAAGCAGGTGGATGTGCATGTCTGGACAAAAGGTCAGTTATTTCCTCTGAATCTACAATAAATGAAATAAACTGAAACCAGTTTCCTGTTTGGCCTTTGGTTGTTTTCATAATTTCTCCTTTTCCCTTGGTGAAGTTGCTGCTCAAATCCTGGGGTTTTTTTTTGGTTTTTCTTTTGTGAGGGTTTTTTCACCCCAGTGTATTTTGTTTGTGCTTTCTTTGGTGAAGAGTAGAGATGAATGATGAATACTGTAACCCTGAAGATACTTGAACATAACTTATTCATATCAGCAGGCTCGATACAGTCAACAGAGCTTTTACATGAGCAAAGTTCCTCACATGACTTAAGTGCTTGCAGGATCAGGACCTTAATCTTGTGTTTTATGCTATTCGTTGACCTTGGGCATGTACACATTTATTACTGGTATGAAAAAGTACAAGGTAGAGTGAGTGACATTCCTGATGCAGGGAGAGATTTAACAGGCATAAAAGAAATGTGAGTGGTTTTTAACTGTTCTAAAAATAACCTAAAAAATCTTGGTAAAAGTTTGAGACTAGCTTGCATTGATGTTTACATGAGGCCTGTTACACATAATTTTCCGAAGCTGTTTTCAATCATGCAAATGATTTTTTCCTTTGCAATATGCTAATGCAATCTGATTTATTTCAGTTGTAAAAGTTAATTACAATGTGTTTGTGAGTCCCTAAAGATGATGTATTAAATGTTTATAACCAGGATTATTAAAATGTCCTGTCTCGATTACAGTGCTTCTCTTTCAAACACTAGAACTAATTGTAGCCTTAAATCACAACAACCTCACAGTTAAAATTAACACAAGGGCAACATTGCATAATTTTAATTAATTTTAATTTGGCCAAAGCAAATTAATTTTTGTTTTCTAGAAGGACAACTAAACTCTTTTCCAGCTAGATTCCATTAGACATGGAGTTAATAAACTTCCTTTTTTCAACATTTGTGTCTCTTTAATGACTGCATGGTTGCATATTTACACTTTAAATGTCATTTGTTTTCTCATGCTCTTTCTATTTTCATTGAAATTACTATATTTATGTCTGAAGTACTTATTATTGGGCATCTAAAAGAAGAGAAGGAAATAAGGATGTAATATCCAGTATTTCACTGACTGTGTATTCCTGTGCAAAGAACTGAATCATTCTGTAAAGAAAAAGCTAACTCTTGGACCTTCAGATTTTCCCTACTGAACATCCCTGAAATAGCTCTTGGTATCTGATGACAAAATGTGCTTACAAAAAAAAAAGTATCCTCAAGGATACTTAATTTGCACACTCACACTCTCTTTTCTTTGGTGTTCCATTAAGGATTTTTGCAGGAAAAAGGTGTTTCTTCTTCTTCTTTCTATGCCCAGGTGACACAAGTCGTCTTGCTTATGAATTCCCTAACTGAAGCCTGAAACCCACATGTCATGTAATTTCACAGCTGGCTGCTGGGGTAGCACCAAGACATCACAGAGCAGATTCTTTGAGGTGATTTTGTGGTTAAAACTAAGAGAAAATTAAGACAGCAGTATTTGTATCCTTTTTATTGTTACCATTTTTATAAACATAACCAAAACTGTCAAACTCACATCTAGGGGTCGTTCTGATGCAGCATTTGACAAAGCCCTTTTTCCCTCATGAAAAACCAAATCTCTATAATGGTGAGTGTGGGATTTGGCTGTACATGAGTAATTTGTTGCCAGGGAAAGAAAGCAAAGTTTCAGTTCAGGGAGTTTCCAGGGCTTTTTTTCCAGAAGGAGCTGTGGTTTGCCTCTCCCACCCACAGAAGCAGCTGTGGGAGCAAGGGATGGGTAAGGAGGGGCATGGCCTTCCTTATGTGCTGGAACAAGAACAAGCTCACTGCCTTGCATGAATAGAAAGGACTCCCTTGTCCCGGTGCTACACTTAGCCAAGACCAAATATCCGTGTTTTTCATGACAGGAACAACACTGATAGAAGGATGGCCACACCGAAGCAAACAGGATTCAATCCAGTCCAGGATCCTGTCTCCATCTATGGCAAAAGCAGTTTCTTAGCCAAAAGTATAAAAACAGGTCAAGCATATCACACCACCCACCCATAACTCATGATTTCTAAGCATTTATTAAGATCCTTCCGTGAATTTGACCGGACTTCCTTGGACACATAAAAACATCCACAACATCAGTGTTAATTATCAAAAGCTGTTCAGCACAGTTTATTCCTAATTGCCCAAATACTTTGAAACAATTACACCGATAGATAAGGTTTATTCTCTAGCTTCTACTTAGGGGAAATTGAGGCAGGACAAGTCTGAGTTCTCTGTCCCTATCTTGAGGGAACCACACCATGCCAAAAACTGTCACCCACTTAGTGGCCAGACTTTAGATTCTGAGCAGTCCATAGATGTTTGCAGTGGTTGAATTCCTCTTCCACGCCTTGCTGGAGAAAAATGACATCTGTGTAAGCCCTTAACTGTAATCTTGTGTTTTAGTTTGTCTCTGGATAAAGGAACCAAGCTTAAGTGCACATAGATTATCAGGCTGAAGTTGATGTGACCTCTTTTGCTCATACCTCTTTCCATAATGACTTGATGAACCTGATGCTCAAAAGACAGAAAAAACATGGACTTGGGCGGCTTCATCTCACCTACAGGAAAACTAATTTGTGGTGCATGCAAATAATTCAGTTCTGGCACAAGTATCAGGACTGCAGTTACCTTGAAGTTGAAAGCTAACCTGACTTACCAATATTTTTTATCATGAGTAAGACAGGGACTTTAAATCTTTCTCTGCTTCTCAGCTGTGTACATGAATATAGGCCTTCTGCAGTGCAGCAGCAGGTTTTTAGTCACATTAGCCACCTCCTGGCTCTGAGGGACATGTCACCTGAACATCCTAATCAGCTGTTTTCTCTTGAAGCCTGTATCCCCTGTGTCCTCAGCCCTCATGTTCAGACTCTTCCTGGAAAAGAAAACCTCAAGAAGGATGCAGCTGCACTTGGTTCAGATTCCCATTGATGGAGATATAAATCTTCCATGGACAAACTTGCCAAATAGTGAAAGAGCTGTCTTTAAACACTGTCGGTCTGCAGCCTGCCATCCTCATCCTTCTGGTGGAAAAATGGCTGCTGTAGCCTCACAATTCGGAGGGAAACACAGGGCAAGGTGATCTATCTTCTCAGAGGATTATCTCCTCGCTTGCAAGAACATTTGCTTTACGTTTGATTTACATGATACGGGCTATCTTTAGAATCCTGCTGATTTCCAAGGACATCTCTCAACACAGACATGAACTCCTCAAATAAAACCAGACAGGGGCTGGGTAGGAACCCTCTGCACGGCAGCTGAAAAGAACAGTGGTTACAGACTGGGCTGAACAGCACTCACTGAAGAAAAAGCATACGAGATTTGTGTGGGTCTGAATGTTCAAACTCTGTACTCAGACAGACTAGAGGTGAGAATCACTACAATGGGAAAATCACAGAATCAGCTCAATCATTCTCTAATTCCGTGGTTTTTCTATTGTGGTGATATTTCCTACTGATATAATAGAAAATAGCCTTTCAATTAATTTTTCTCCCATGACTTCCTTCAGTAGGTTGCAGATGAGGCATGGACAGAAGGGACCAAAGACCCAGATAACAAAGTGGTTCTCGTTTCTTGGATAAAAATCAACCCAATCATCTCAAAAACAGATTTTCAGAGTTGCTGAATGGCTATGGGTATCATAGATAGGTGCTCAGCAGTTCTTAAAACAGGACTTTGCTCTTTGGAGAGTGTTTCAGCCTACAGGCTTTGCTGAAGGAAAGTCATGACCGAACTTCCTTCTTTCACGCTTTATAACTGAAAGTACCCAGGCAAATAGGAGGTCCTTTGCTGGCTGGACATTTTCCAAAACTCATAAAATATAGTGAAAATTTACAGAGATTTACCCAAGCAGGCTTAATCCTGAGCCTTGTCTTTCTGCACTGTTTTAACATGTGCTACAAAAGCAGCGTCAGACTGTCCCCAGCAATACTGAGTGACACTCATCCCATCCAAACAGATCTTCACCTTCTCCTTCAGTGGAGATTCAGTAGCTGAAGGCACTGAGACCACAGTGAACTTTTCTCACCCACAGTGTTAATGACTGAAAGTCAGCATCAAAGTAAAAAGCATAAATAGGAATTCTTTAATTATAATGAGTGGCACATTAACCTCAGCATGAATCTGTCATGACTTTTCAAAATGGCACACATGTGGTTCTGCGCTTGAGCTAATGCCCTGGGCTTTTCACTTGTTCACTTTAGATCTGTGTTTGCTTTTCTGACTGGAATGGCTCTCATCCAGCTGACTTCAATCATGAGGGGATGCCTCTGTGTCCAGCAGTTCAGAGAACCCTGAGAAATATTGACGGTAAAGAAATTTGCTCTCTGCTGGCTGTTGTCTTTCTTGTTCTGGGCATAAATAAACTTGTTAACTCCCAAGAAATGGGATTAGGCATTTATCACTACAGTTGCATCCACATACAAGAGGCCAGATTCTCTGTAAGTCATCAAAGCTGAAGTCCATGAAATGATGCCAATCGTTACCAGCTGAGACCCTGGCCAAAAGACTGTGAAAAACCACAGATATATTGCTTTCCATGAAACAGAAAACACAAATGTTATGTTGTGATGGAAGTGGTTTCATAAAGCATACTGCCATTAATGGACCTTAGATATACTAAAAATATGGTTGCTGTTTAAAATACATGGTAAAGCAACCAGTTTATGAACAAACCCCAGTGGTACCTGCTGTGCTGCTTTTCCAGGTGCCAAAGGCAGAGTGATAAACATTGCCATCTGTGAGAATTGCAGACCTGTCCTCAGACTCTGGAAGTCTGGATATACTTTGATAGTCTTCCAAGCTCAGGCATGCTTCTCCAGGCTGGCTTTGAGCATAGCATGTCATCCTGCTTCGAAGCCACACAGAAATGAGTTATGGTGGGATTATGTGAAGTAAAGCTAAGGGTCAGATAACTTTTCACACCCCTGTAGGGAGCTGACAAAGAGACAGAAAAAAAATCCCCCATCTTGCCATCTGGGTTTCACTAAGTTCTTAAAAACTTTGGAAAGTCCTGTGGTGTTTTCACAAGTCAGACATCATAACTACCAGAATGGCCCGAATGCCCGATGGCAAGAGCTTTGATTGACCCGCTGTTTGTGAGGACTTTTGTCTGTTGTCCAAATACCTGTGAGTTTTCCTTCATGTGCCTGAATATTTTGCCCACAGCTGTGCACAAGGAAATGGTTTGATTCTGCCCTGGCTGTGATTTCTCTCTCCTATGAATACAACTTTTAGACTCACATCCCTTCACACAGTGCCGTGGCAGGGCTGTGATTCAGCTCGGGGTCTCAGCCTTCTCAAGAGCAATTCCCTTGGCCCAGCACTCTGACTCTTGGCTAGCTGGCTGTTCCTCTGCTCTTGTGGTTTACAGCATCATTAACCTGTAAGGAAGGGGTGAGCCTACCTGTCACCGGAAATACAGAATATAATAAAAGTCAAAGTGTTATAATGGAACTGCTCTCCACCTGCAGACAGACACAGCTGACTCAGTCAAGTGGATTGCTCAGGTCCAGGACTTCATTGTTCTCCAGCTGTTTATTTTCTACAGCCCAATACCTATATGCCATGCTGCTACACATCTCCGAGTCAATGATGAGCTGGTGTGCTTATCCTGATTTTTTCTCACTCATCCTGACCAGAAGTAAACAAGACTTTAAAAAACAAATTGTCTCCTTCCTGCGTTTATCTCTAGGATTCCACTCACTGAACAGTGCTGGAGTTTAATTCAATATATCAATGCACCTCCCACATAAGTATTTATCATTACTCTTTTAATGATGGGGAGGCTGAGGACAGGTAAGAAAATTGGTTCACCTTAAATTAAGAACCTTTCTAAATTAAACACTGTGGATGGGTTAAAGGAAAAGACCAAATCTTCTGGAATATATTAAAAGGTGTTTTTTTTCCTATACCTATTTTTGTTTTGTTGCTGGTTGTAAATTATTGCATGGATGTGCACTTCCTAATGATGGCCACAGACAGTAAAGGGAAATTCCATACAGGCAGGGGAAGAAAATACAATTAATTTCGCTATATTTTCAGCACAAATTAATCAAAAGAAAGTCCTAAAGTTCATTAGGATCTCTGTTTTCACATTTTCAGCTCCTTGTCAAGTATCTAGGTTGTATGTAGACCAGAATGGAAAGCCCAGATTTTAAAATAACCCTAGAACTGAAATACTGTAGAGCCCCAAAACTGAGGGTCAACTCCACTTAGAGTAAATCCACAGAAGCTTTCACTAAAAGTTAACAGTCCCCATGTTTCTCTATGAGCCAAGCCTCAGAGCTTTTTTCCCCAGCTGCTGTCTCATTCTGGTGTTACTTCTGGCCAGAAAACAGATCCAGAAATGTTATGTGTTGGGGTATCATCAGCAGAGAAAATCATGTCACTTAGAGGGAGCTTGGATCAACTTGCACTTCTGGCCTGATTTTTTTGAATACCAGAGGTTTCTAGGAAGAACCTTCATTGCTTCAAAAAGTAAAACTGCATCCAAAAATGAGAAAGAAAACACAAAACCAGCCCTAAACAAAAACAATTGGGCTACACCTTCATTATAGCTCCCAAATCTCTCAGAATATGATTTCAGATCCTCTTCTTCATGCTCAAAATTGGGTTTGACCAAAACTAGAGGTGTTCTTCAGGCAGCCCTGCTTTGGAGCAAATACACATACATCCCATCACTAGGAGCTTTCTGTTGGGTTTTCCTCTGGTCACAAAATGGTTTTTTTCTGCACTCAGTGGGCAACGAACCTTTCAACATTTACCCCCATGGCTGCAACAGCTTCATTTATCTTCATCTTTGAAAGCAACTCTATAATTATATCTTGCATTGTTCTCTGCAAGTCGCTCTCCAGTTAAGAAAAATATGTAATCAGCCGCCTTCCTTTCTAGGCAAAGGTACGTGTGACCAGTGAGACCTTTCCAAACTAGGACTGTAAAAGGAGTTAGATGTTAGATAAGGACTATTCTCCAAATGAGAAATATATGCAAAAAAAGAGAAGATAGATATCTTGCCAGAGAGTAGCATTTCTAGATAAACACTTCTGGTTATAGATGATTTCAGATCACGTATCTGTTTTCCTGTGTTCCTTTGATTATTACTGCTTGTCACTGACACTAAAATTGGAATTTGTGACTGACCCTCATTCCCTATTGGCAAATGACCCTGAAAGGGTTATCAAGGCCTTATACCCAGTTTTTTCCTCTTCCCGTGGCTTTAATTGTACCGGCAATCTCATACCGCTTGTGAATTGTGAGAAGAGAAGGAGGGGGGAAAATTGCAGAAGAAGTTGGGTTGAAAACCATGGAATTATGTCATAAACACAAAGTTTCTCATAGGAAAGTCTCCTCTCAACTATGCAGGACAGGGCAGGGGGTGGGAAGGAGGAGGGAACACTTCAGGAAACACAGAATGAAATAGACCTCTCCTCTTGTCTCTCACGTTTTGCAGAGTAAATGCTTGGCATTAAAGAAGCCATGGGCTCCCTTGTCAGGATGAATCATCCCCTTGGAATCCACACAGAGCATAGGATGAAGAGGCGGTATATTGCAAAATGCCAAATGCATGTGTTGGAATCACAGCCCGCTGCTTCCAGCACAGCCCTGCAAACTCAGCCATGCTCACTCCCGTTCCCATTCCTGGTTTGTGTCTTGTCACTTCAAACATAAACAAAGCCGAGGAGCTCATGGAGAGAAATGAGGGGGTGGAGGAATGAAGTGGAGAGAGGATGAGACAAGGCTTCCAGTGAGACCCTGTTCTTCCTTTCGCTGCCCACAAGAATGAGAACATTCCTCTTGCACGGCCTGGTTTGTGGACCCCATCCACACCTGTCCTTAGTAACAGAAACCTACTGCTGGATGACAGCACCCCTGGAATGTTCCTGGGTATTTTTCCCAGCATCGTATATTTGGGCTCTGGTTTATTGCTCCGGCAATATTAGGCTCTCTCAGAACAAGACAGCACTTCAGGAACACATGGAGCAAAGACAACGACTCCCAGTGAGTTCAGCCCAACTACGAAGATACCACAATGAAACAGAGTGTGCGTAACATTTGTCATAACTTAATTCACTTCAGTGCTGAGCTACAAAAGCATCTAGGCCAGAGACATGTATCAAAAGGATTGTGTTTATTTACTCCCCACCAGTTCCTTTGAAGTAGAAAATAGTGGTAATAATGGCAGGGAATTACAGGTGAAATACAATACACATGAAAAGCTTTCGAAGCGTTCACTCTTAAAATTTTACATTTGTATTTCCCCTTTTTTTGAGTGCCTTGTTGTGGGATTGCCTTGCTGACATCAATGTACAAAATGTAATGCAGCAGGATACAGTGGTACTCCAGGGAAACTGCAGAAAAGGGTCCATTTCCATGGTTCCCACTGTTCTAATAAATAAAACTATTTTATTCCCACCACCTCCTCTTTCCCACATATCTCTGACAGTTGGCAATAATAGAGTTGCTGAATTCATATGGAAAGAAGGAAATGAAATATTAAAATAACAAGACAAAGATAAGATTTGCATTTGTACTTATACCATTGGCTTTTAAGAGAGTTTCCCCTATTAATATTAGATTTTGACAGAGGGAAGGGGAGGCCAAGTTTCTGTGCATTTCAAGTGCTGACCATCATCCTGCTGTCATTAGCAGCGTATTTCTGAGCTAAGTGAGAGTTCAGCAGTAACAGCTTAATTCAGATTGGGCAGATACACACAGCTCCATCTCTGTCGAGCAAACCAGGCTGCACAGCGTGGAATTTATGCCAGATTTACACTGCATGTGTCTAGACAGACAATATCTGATCTGGCTTAAAGGTAAGAGTGGCATGAAACAGACAATATCTGTGCTGGCAGAAAGCCTGGCAGGACAGAGTTAAGCTGTGACACCTTTTTTTAACAAACTTAAGTCAGTAAGGGAAAAATTTTTAGGAGGAGTATTTAATATTATATAGCCATACAGCTTTTCATGTGGTACTGGGGGTCTTAATGCTGGACTATCGCTGAAATGCAGGTGTAGTCTTTTCATACCCCTGAGCTGTGAGCTCTGCATTTTCTCTGGGTTTGCTTCAGTGTCAGCGTGGCTCTTAAATGAGGTTTGGAGCTCACAGAGTCCGTGCAAGGATTTCTTACAACTGGATGGAACTCCTCCTGAGGACATACCCAAGCAGTTTGTATAGCAAAGCATTTAAAATGTTGACCATATTTGGCCCTGGATTGGATGTTCTCTATAATTCTACCAGTCTTCTCAGAAAATAAAGCTTTCCTATGTCTGCTGATCTCTGGTTTACAGCATCTTTGAAACCCCATTGATTTTTCTGACTGCCAGAGACACTTTCCAAAAGTAACATCTCCCTTTCTTAACCATGTTAAGGGGTTTGACCACACAACTCTTTTGTGCCTCCAGGGTGCATTTGCAGGCTGTTTTCCAACCAAACCTTGTTTTCCACAGGTCCTTTGGTAAGCTTTGCTGAACTGCCACGAATATATTGGGAGAGTCCTGATTCCCTTCTCAGCTGCAAAAATGCAAGACATACCCTGAACAAGTCCAGCCATCGGATGGGAGGACTCAACTAATTGGTGGAGTTGGCTCAAGTACTTGGCCACCAGGTGGCTGATACAGCAGCCTCCAGCCCCAGGGAGTCAAATGTTCCACCCAGAATCAAAGCTGGGACTCTTTAGAGGCAGAACAGAGCAATAACCTCTCATACCAGGTCTAAGACTATTTAAAAATTATTATTATTAATTTTGAAATATAAAAATAGCATAAACCCTTTTTCCAAAATTTAATTTGCATTTTAAAAAGCAGAAAAGAAAAGAATGAAAGCATATGGTATCAATCATATTTTACAATTCTTGTAACTGCAGTTCGGAAACATGTGTTTCCTAACTGCTCATTCAGCAGTATCTGCATAATTTTTTAAGCAAAAAACAACCTTCTAAACAAAGCATTTAAACTAACCAGCATTGCATGATATTGTACTTAGCTGAAATGAACCATTTTATTTGGGTGTAAGCTGAATAGAACCAGTGGTTACTGTTGCTCTGTTACCATTCCAGAAAACTTCTTTCAACTTAAATTAGATTCAGGAAGAAAGGAAGAAAAATACAATTTCTTCAAGTATCACTGCAATTGGTACTGCTGTAATGGCAACTCCTCAAAGTGTGGTGTATCTTGTTCACGCTATTGCCAAAGGCTCTGCCTTAATGGAACAAAGCAATGGCTCATCAAAACAGCTTCCCTGTCTCAGCAGTGGTCTCTTAACTGATGCTTCCAAAAAAACCCACATGATCCGCCTCATTCATTTTGCCAACTGATGCTGAAAAGGAAAGTACTTCATCTTTCTGTGATCCTCCAATTCTGATTCCTGTGATCATTAATTAATATTTAGATCATCTTTCTGTTATCATTAAACATGGCTTAAAAAGTAGGGTCGTATATTACTATGAGGGCTTTGGGATGCACAACAAATAAACTTCAATTAATTCAACTCGTATATGTAATAATCCTTCAGAGATCCATCATACATCGTCATGGAGGAATAACAAGAACTGGTTCCTCTCACCTCTGCCTCAAATCAAATGCAACACTTTTTTCTCAGATCAGATCAGTACCTAATATCTCCACCCTCCACCCACCACCCTTCCAATATCTTGTCAAAACCCATTTTCTCTCCTGAAAGCCACTGGGTGATTTTTTAGCAGATAAATGCACCACCTTCAAAATTCAACTCTATCACATTTTGTTTGTTTGCCTGTCTCACTGCTATGCTCTGTGCACCTTCTTGCAACAGAGTGATAATATAGTTATTGCCAGAAAAAAATGGATGGACATCCTTCTTCCTCTCTCAGTCACACTGACATCCATTCATTTTACACTGAAATAACTCCATTGACTTTATTGTACTTGTTCTGACTTGGTATTGGTACAAGCCAAGAGAAGGACAATGTTCTATTTTTATTTTTCATTTCCTATGTGCAGCTGATGTCTGAGACCCTGCAGCATGCCAGTCTTCACTGAGAAACTTGATAAAATCCACCATTCTCTCTGAAGATAAAACAAGGGTTTATCAGCAAGAAATTAGCAAAGCAATCAACATGTAAGAGAATCCTCATTTAATAAGTGCTAACTTTTATTTTCCTAATAGGCATTAAAAACAATAACACCCCGTCCATGATACAATTTGATTAAATTGGCTCCGATGGCTTTGGGAGCAGTAATATGATTAAATGTCTAACACAGAACATGTACTTGGTGGCTGATCAGCAGAGTGCCTGGCTTTTATTCCACACACACTGCAATTCTTGGTGCTCATGGCATTAACCATTTCCTATTCAAGCCTGATAGAAAATCCAAGTGTTTTCCAACAGGAAAACTTGTGAGACACCCTAGGCCATGATTATGGAGCAAAGAACCGGGAATAATTTCTAAACATTCCTTCCCCACCTCTTCTGTGTATCTTACCTCCAGCTCTTTGGTCATTACTTGACCTGTGAGAGGAAAGTTTTTTCCTACCATCTATTTTGAAACACAAACACCAAAGTAATGACCTTGACACAACCCCAACCTGACCTGCACCACGCCGGGGACTCTGTCTTCTTCATGCACATAACACAAGTGGGAGATTTCCTTCCACCTTTAGAAAGTTACCATGTTTCCCAGGGCCAGACTGTGCAATCACTCCTTTCTGACCTGTTTCATGGCCAAAATAACTGAATGACATTTAATGCCTAAAACAAGAGAGATTTCTGTGTTGTGGCATGCTTTGCAAATGATACATATTAATATGATTCCTGTGTGCAACTAAGTGCTAATACATCTGCTAACTTCAAGTTGTTGGTTTTTTTTTAATGATAAGAAATTATGAAGAAATCCTCATGTCTGATGCACTGGAACCACTGGCCTCTACACACCAAGCTAAGATCCACTGCAGTCTAACTCGATTTCAAGGGGTTTTGCCAAGATCCCAATAATACAGCTTCACAATATTACCAAAAATAAACTATACAAACCTCTCAGCATCACGCTTTTTACAATGAGAGAAGTTTATATACCCCATCACACTGGCCAACAGGTGAAACATTGTAAGAAATTCTTTGTCATCTCAGTGACCTACACTAAAGGCCCCTGACATCAGGACACAGAGAAATAAAACCAATCAAGCTCAAGAGACAAAATAGCTGAAAAAATTGATGTTGCTTCATTTCCCCAGTATATTCTGCAGGCTGGTTAAAACAAGCACAAAAAAGCACAGGTGGATTTGTCAACATATTTGTATTGGACAGATAGGAACAAAGTGTCTCCAGTGCTTCAGAACAGAACATTCCATGTGCACAGCATCATCCAGTTAAATACAGAGGTCAGCATTAAGACAAAAGGAAATAATTATTTCAACTCCTTTTATCAGACCCCACATCGTGCACTTGTTGTTCCAAACACACAGCACACCTCACTATTTTTTGTATTTCTGAGAGATTTTTTAGCTATATACAGAAATGTGTTGTGATTGTTATTGTGTGAGGAGGTGCCTCTTCACACAGCATTTGATGGAGGCAGTTAAAGAGGGAAAGGGGGGGAGCCTCATGCCCAGCGTTTTTTAACAGATGAAGGCAGAGCAAAGCCAAAAACCTTCTGCTAAGGATGCTCTACAGGCTCAGGTCCTGAGTTCAGTACCTACATTTCTAATTCAGGAAAAGTCATCTGTCCTCTTGTCTTCCCTGGCCAAGATGACTGCCTAATAGAAAACCAGGAAAGTTAAACTACTTTGGGATTTAAATAATTTACAATGCAGCAGAAGAACAAACCTTTTTTTAATTAATCAAGTTCTATAAAATCTGATAATCTAACAGAATTTGGAGTACCAGTGATGATGTAATGACGTATCCTGAGAGAAAGTCCTATACATTTCCTTCTCTTTTTCTCTAAATCAGTAATTACTAACATAATGCTAAATAATAAAAGACTTAGTCTCCAGTCATGGAGCCTTTGATGTAGCGCATGGCTTTTTTGTTCTAATTCCCTATAGATAAAATAGCCACAGATTACTCCTTTGTACCCTAACAGCTTTCTCACCATGCCTTCCCGCAGCACAACTTCTTGTTCAGTCAGGCTGGCAATATCTGTAGTGACTTACGCTGCTTATTTTTTGTTTTCATGCCTGCAGAAGTTCACACAGGCAGGGGAAGGCTCATTTCTGAAGAGAAATAATGTGCTGAGAAGCCTCCTGGACCTTGTTCATGGTCCCTTCCAGGAGAACTAATTGCCAAAACTAATTAAGACTGAAACTGATGGGGTTCTCTCCCACATAGACTTTACAGGATTAGGAACAATACCAGTTAGCTGTAAACACGGTCTCTTAAAAAAACTACAGATTCTCTTTGCCGAAGGCTTAGAGTGGGCGGGGATCAGAAGCTTTTTGATATGTAAGTATACCCAGCAGTAATAAAAGTCTTACACCAGGTTAACTACACAATTTGCTAATAACATTTGCTGACACAATCCATGAAAATCACTCTGGCAGCCTGATTTCTGGCAAGTGTACAAAGGTTTTTATTGAACACATGCTGCCTATGAAACATGGTCTATGAAAACATGGCCCCCCTATTCGCAAACGGGCAGCTGAGTAACATGTGAATAAATACCTGCTCTCCATTCCTCCTGGCTCAGAGCAGGCAGGAAACCTCCAATTCTTTTTGCACACATTTTGGAGGGAAAACAGGAAAAGTTTCTGAACTAACTTTGGTTTTGCAGAGCAGAAACTCCATACAGTATGGCCCATAGCTTTCCTCACCAGCGAGTGTCACTCAAGGCAGGCATCCCACGTAAAAGGAATTGCTATTTTCACACCGTTTCAAGCTGAAATGTGGTCTGCTTGTGTTCTTCCACTCTAAGTGGAGCTTTACAAAATTCAATGATGCATATTATAAGCCCAAGTTTTTCAGGGACACAAGTCTGTCTTAGCCCCCCAGGGAACTGCATGCAAGAATCTCAAGGAAGCATTTTGCCCCAAGTTTGCACCTGGCTGCACGGGAGAAAGTCCCAGGGAATATGTCTGACTAGGCACAGAAAATGTAGCTCCAGGCTGACCTACCCATTCATTTACAGAGCATCAATTCCAAAGGCAGACACTGAAGCACTTCCAGTCACTGGTGGCACTTCATCATGACCATGCACGTACTGGTAAATCAAGGGCACACACACTGCTCTCAATAGAAACTGGATTATCTCTTCTCCATCACCGTCTCTGAAACATCCCATGAAATGGGGCCATATGGAACTGGCCTTATTGACCATCTGCTCATGGGCAGCTGCTACAGGTAAAGGGATGGAATTTTTTCCCCATGCTTGAGCTGAATGGCAGTCACACTTCTGGGGCAACAGTTGAGACTGGTCAATAATACAGACATTTTTTTTCTTTCACTGTTGACAAATTTACTTTTGTGTCATGTTGATATGCATCTATTTGTTTGTCACATCTCTTACAGCGTTCTTCAGAATTGCCCAGAAATGGGAAAAGTCCTCAAAATCCCTCAGTAATTAGGTGCCAATATAATGTCTAGTTTTTGGTAGTTGTTGCTTAAAGTTTTTCCATATTTTTTTTCATGTAGAAGAAATTACGCAATTGTATCCCAGAAGTAAATTCCTTTGGGTTTCTTATTTTATTTTAATCTTAAAATTTGAATTTTCAATTCTTACATGCAAATATAGAGAAGAGAAGAGAAGAGAAGAGAAGAGAAGAGAAGAGAAGAGAAGAGAAGAGAAGAGAAGAGAAGAGAAGAGAAGAGAAGAGAAGAGAAGAGAAGAGAAGAGAAGAGAAGAGAAGATTTCTGAAATAAAAAAAAAAAAAAGAAAAAGTAATTACCTGAGGGAAAATAGAGAAAGAAACATTGATTTCACCACAATATTTAATAGAATAGTAGAAATTTCTTAGCATATCTGCTAATGACAGGCCTTATCAGCTCATTTTGGTTTTCCATCCATGCACTTCAATCCAAGTGCAAACATATTTGGGAGAAGAATTCCTAAAATGGATTGCGCAAGCTGGTCCACAAATCTGAGATGAGTTGTGAGAAAGCCTTTGCCTAATTTATAGCTTTGAGAAGACATTGTGCAAAACTTGTGGTTGGTCTGTGTGCTGGAAGATTTTGTCAGATCCTGAAAACCTGATTCAAAAGGATTCTTCAAAGATTCATGTCAAGAAAAATCTTCCTATAGGTGTGGCGGGTGCTCACCTGCTCTCTCCTTGATGGTTCAGGGATTATTTACTGGGAGGGAGGGATACTTCTGCAGGAATCTACTGCCTGGTTTTGTGCAATAGTTCTTGCACAGCAGTTGACATGTTTGCAAAGGTAAAAGTAATAACACTGGGGTATTTTTACGCCAGGGAGAAGCCCTCTGCTTAGAGACTATTAGCATTGTATTAAATTTTTGGCTTTGTAGAAGATGCCTGTCAAGTTCAACAATGAGAACTGTAAACTTCTCCTTCTGAGGAGATGTGTGATGCTCACGCAGCATTGAAGGCATTGTTTGCCATCTTCCCTGGAGCTGTTACTTTATTTTAGTGTGGCTCAGGCCCAAATCCAGGACTTTTGGAGTGGCCGGCCTGTGCCAATCTAGTAGTCTGAGTTAATGGCTCCATATTGCTACCGTTGTCTTAGTGGCCAGAGTCCTCCACTTTGGCCCAACTGGGGAGGCTTCTGTGACACTGCAGATCACTGCAGGGCTTTGATATGTGGGAAATCACATGCACATGCTGTGTAGGAGGGTTCCCTTTACTGACTTCTAAGAATGATGTAGAAAAAAATCCCAACACAAAACTGCAGAATTAATGCCACCATATATTAATCTTTCCAGTCACTATGTCCACAAGTGTAAAACAGTCTGAGGGATGCCAGATTCTTCCTCTACAATAAATGCTGAATTCTGATAACCATTGAGTGATCCCTCATTTCTTCAATGTGCAAAGCTGTGAAACCCCAAGGGGTTTTTTTTCCCCTTTCATTTCTGTGCTGACAAGTGGCATGGGAAGTGTAGAAAGAGTTTAAAAATTTAGCTTTGAGAAAACATATTCCCAATGGGACCTACTTTATACACTGATTTCAATGGAAAACTATTTTCCTAAAGGGTTTTTTTTTCATCCCCTTTTCCAGCTTGCTTCATGAAACCAAATGTTTTACATAATATTGGAAATCAACCCCCACCTCTCACTTACTCCCTCCCCTCCCTCTGTCTGTCTCTCTGTGGAATAGGCAAATCAATGGAGAAGTGTTCAAGCTTTTGTTAAAATGAAAGAATGGAAAATTAAAGGAGGTTGTTCAGAGTAACAGTCACATAAAAATGTACAGCCTGTGGTTCTTGACTCTCTTTGACTGTGGAACTGTTGCTCGTTTCTCTCCAGCTGCCTGTGATAAAGGTGCATATGCGGTCTGTATATAATTATATGAGGGTGTGCAGGCAAACCCCTGCACAGCCAGGATGATGTGAGCTTTCTCTGTACACTCATTATATTCCTGGACTTTCAGATTTTTGTAGACAAAATAAGATTTCTTTCATTAAAATGGGATTTATTTGTGGTTCAATAGCCCTAGGCTGTAGAAAAACAGGGCATTTCACCATTGTGTCATTGAACTCTTGCCTTTTAATTATATAGGTTTCTGACACCCAACCAGACTTCTCTTTTTTTCCCCTCCTCCCTTCAAGGGAGATGACGCAATTGTGACATAGCCAGGCCTCAAATAAGAAATTCCTAACCCAGATGGACACAGTATAAGCATTCAGATGCAGAGACAGTCAGTTTAGTATTGCAGCAGGACCTGGTTGATTTGAACCACACTTTTCAGAGGGCTTTTCATGCCCCCAGATGAGAAATTATTGATCCAAAAGGAGCAACATAAGGATTCTGTCATGCAGGGATAGCAATGTGAAGTTTTCTCCCAGGCAGATGGACCAATTGAACAGTCAGGGCTTTCCCTGGTGAGAAATGAAAGTAGAGCAGGTTTTTCAGGTTTTTTTTCCTGGTTCATGTGAATTCTTACCCACTAGTATCTGAATATGAGCTTTTTCTTATCCTAAAATGAAGGAACTAAAATGCTATTAATTATGCAGAGGTAATCTGACCCGATAAACAGGTCAAATATAAAGAAACACAATCCAGCTTCTCGCAGATGAAGGAAATATTCAATCTGAAAATGATAACTTCTCAACTGCCCTGATTCCTATGAAAATTCTGTTTGTGTTGCAGCTTTTTAACAACTCTGAGTCTCAGGCCATCTGGATTCCTTCACATCTGTGATCCAGGCTTCCCAAAGGTCAAAAAAGTCTGATAGTTTAGATCTAACATCTGCAGGTCACAAAGTGAGACTCAGCCCTGAAAAATCATGAAGATCATTGGAGCTTGCCTGGTCCAGAGGCTGACACCTTCAGTAATCTATTTCACATAGCAGTGAAAAAGCAGAATTTACAGTTAAGAACGCAGCTGTGTGAAGCTATGAGGTGAACGTGCAGGAAATGCACATGTACATATATATACTTATATATACTATTTTTTAAATTTTCTTTTCTGATTCAAAATACCCATTCTGGGAGAAGAAATGCAGAAATAAAGAAAAAGTCCTTAAATGTTAATACCCCACTACTATTCTGCTGGTAAAAATGTCATTTCACTGACATTACATTTACAATGAAGTTTATAAAATTATATGCAGTAGAACATCAACTTTTTCAGGCACAATTTCACAACAGTTTTCTGATTCAAAAAGCTCTAGAAAAAAGATAAGCTGTTTGAGTCTTCTGTAATTCAGATCCATAACATAAAGGACCATGCTATCCTCATGGAAAGACAAAGAAGGAATCAGATGTACATTGTTGCACTGTGCATTCACAGTAATATTTTTTACTAAGGTATTATTTCACGTTGGGCAAAATGATCTGAAAGGATCTTAGAGAGACTTCAAATCAAAAGAATTCTAAGCACCAGAGTAGGTAAGTATTTAATCCAATTGAATGTCAAGACTGAACAGCTATTATTCAGTTTCCAGGCCTTCTTCACATGTTACTATTATCACTCATCAATTAGATGAATTAAATTTTTGCAACTAAGAGGAGGCCTTGCATCTCCCTCGGACCTGATTCAATATTTCCCGTGAGATCAGGACAGCTTTTTTTCAAGCTTTGTCACTTTCTCAAAATAGTCCTGCAAACACAAACTCAGTTGGAAAATGATCAGTTAAATGGAACTGTCATTTGAAAGAATGGCTAAAACTTTTTACATATGATCCAAATTATGATAGAGAATTTCCCTACTAGCACAGGGCCTCTAAACTCTTTAGATACGAAACCTAGGGACTGTTCAGCCAGGAGAGGTCCAGGTACCATCTCCTGTGGTCAGTGAGGCAGATTTTCACGAGAGCTTTCCCAGTCACGTGGCACCTGCTGCAGCAAGGCATTAATGATGGATGCTCAGGAGTTCACCACAGTGTCTCCAGATGTGTTATGTACTGTCTGGTCTCTATGGTTTCCTAAAATCATTAATATAATTTTGGCAATGTAAAGAGTCACAAGGAAAGAGAACAAGAATCTGGCAGTGCTCCTCTCTCAGGCTTGTCTACACGTATTCTGTGGGATGGAAGCACAACACAAAGCACACCAGGAAAACTGGTCCCAGCTCTTTACTCTGCACTGAGTGTGTTTTAAATGGAGTTGAAAGCAAATAAGAGGGTTTGTGCATTTTCAGGTGACTTAAAGGCGTTATACAGGGCCAAGAAAAGCTTGGGATAAGGGGGCAGATGGCAACTTGACCAGCTCTACAGGAAGAGTTAAAAATAATTACTGTGCCCCCACCAGACTCCTTGTCCTTTGCATCATTTTTCTCTAGCATGTTCTCCATGTCTTTGGAAAATATAAAGAGCAGCAATTGAGTTAAACCTTGGTTGAATTATCCCTTTCATAAGGCTGTGTCTTCAGGTTTTTGAAAGTAAAGGTTTCCTTTATTAATTTTGCCCAGCCAGCATTCACTTAGCATTTGCTTTGAGAGATAATTGACAGGTTGAGGCGACACTCACCAGAATGAGAGCCATAAATCAGAAATAATTTCCAAAATTGGCTGAGGGGCTGATATGTTGAATAGGCAAATACAGGTAAAAATCTCTCTATTACGCCTGACAGGAGCAGCAAATGTCAAGCAAGTGCTCCTTAATGCACCAGATTTGATTAATTTTGTGGTTCCTTCTTTGGGTGATTTTGTCTTTGGAATGCCACTGTGCTCTGAGAATGCTACCAAATTTTTCTTCTGAAAGGGGGAGTTTCTCTTTTCCTCTTAAATGTGGAGTAAACAAAATTGCTGCAGAAAAAAAAAAAATTATGCCTTTAAAGTCCCTTTCATAGTCTGAGATGTAAAGTAAAAACAAACAAACAAACAGACTTAAAAAATCCCTCAACCCCAGAACATTAAAGCTATGATGAAGTGAGGAAGTGGGAATTGCTTGCTCATGTAAGACAACTTGATGCCCACTTTTGAAGGCCACAGTAAAATCCTTTCATTTGAATCGAGTGGGATGGTTATAAAGGAAGCAGAATGGCCTGGTATAAAATTAACTTCCAATAGTTGGGTTCGCTCAATGCTTTGCTCTCAAGGCTATCAAAACTTTTTGCCAAGAGCAGTGCAGTTAGTAATGGATAACTCTTACAAGGAAATAGGTAACTGTGATCTTATTTGATAAATAGAGAATTCTGCTGGTGGTGATGTCAAAGATTAGACTCTAACAACTCCCATACCCAGAGTCCACAAAGCCAAGCTTTAAGTTTCATGCTTTTCCCAATCAGACAGCAAAGGTCAAAATAATCAGATTTGTGAAAATGAAAGTGATTTTTGTCCAAATCTTTTTCATGACCTTCTGCTAAATAAAAGGTGTGCTTCCTCTAGGCCTTCTGAATGCAGGCACACACATAAAAAAACATATATACTGCAAAAATGGCCAAAATTCAGTCCCAGAATAAAACTGTGAAAATTCACAGTTTCTTCCTCTGAGCAATTATTTCAGTTTTCGCCAACAGGAATGGTGAGATTTTAGCATCAGGTTTTTTTGTTTGCAACATAAATACTTGTAAAGCAAAAAACTGGTAGCTTTGCAAACTCTCGATGTATTTAAGGATCTTCTGTGAAATATGATGGATGAGGGGGAAGAAAAGAACAGCTCTTGTCATGGGAAGCCAGAAAGAGAAAAGTTCTCTGAGTACCCCGAGACTCAAGACCTTGAGAGATAACAAGGTTGGGGTCATGATACAAGATGGATTGGAGCCGATAGCGATGACTGAAATGCACAGAGAAGTGTGGGCTGTAATCAGACTGACAGATCGCAGTATTTCCCACTACTCCAAATTTACTTCTTCCCTAAAGTCATAAGCAGGTCAGCTTCTCCATTCCTCTGCCTCAGATTTTATATTTGTGTATAACTCGCTATACCGGAGTTAAAGATGAAGTTCAAAGCTGGGCTCCACCCAAGCTTGATTACAAAATCTCTCCCCATAAAACAACCTGTGCATCTGTTCTGTATTTTCGGAGGCTGGAAAGCAGACTGGTTGCTTCCTCGAGACAGCACATTTACACCCACTGCAAGGGACTAAAGATGTTGCGTAGGGACACCTCTTTTTATTTACCTCAAATCCTGTTGGAGAGGCCATTTTCCAGGAGAACAAAGGGAATACAGGTTGTTTAATCCAACAAAATTCTGCCTGAGAAGGGGTGTAATCACTCTATAAAAGCACCAAGAAGAAACTGATGTGAGCACAGAGAGTTTTATAACCAAAGAGACAACACTGACCCAGTAACAAAAGCCTGTGGAGTAACCTTGTCTACCCTTAGGCTGGAAATTATAGGAAATTTCTTGGAACAGTTTTCCTGTAAGGGAGTAGGGGAGAAAACTACTAAATTAGCTACAAAAAAACCCCAAACCTGATAAAGCCATGAATTTTTTTATTATTCATGATTGTTGTCTGTAGTGGCTGTGAGTTGGACTTGACCCAAAACACCCCTTGTACAATCACATGCTGCTGGTGTAGAAAAGAAGGAAAAAAGTATCTAGTACAATCAGTTAATTTATTTGTGTTAGGAAAGTGATGACACTTGTTAGCCACAACTGCTTTCTTTAGACTTGGAGAAGCTATTTCAGCATCTCAACTTGAGGCAGAAGCACAGGAAATAGAATGACTGGATCTGTGCAAGGCAAGGTGAGGGCTGTGGAGACATTTTGAAAGTCTTCTGCTCATTAATATTTTATTTTATTTTATTTTATTTTATTTTANCACTTGTTAGCCACAACTGCTTTCTTTAGACTTGGAGAAGCTATTTCAGCATCTCAACTTGAGGCAGAAGCACAGGGAATAGAATGACTGGATCTGTACACGGCAAGGTGAGGGCTGTGGAGACATTTTGAAAGTCTTCTGCTCATTAATATTTTATTTTATTTTATTTTATTTTATTTTATTTTATTTTATTTTATTTTATTTTATATAAACATACAAGTAGAAGCAGCTACATATTTATCTTGGAATTTGATTCTCTCATCTCCACTTGTTTGTAGCAACCATTTCTTGAAGATCTTGTCACAGTGAGGACTGTGAGTGAAGGCTACTTTAAATCTGGGACTAATAAAACTAGACTAAGACTGGGATCAGAAGTAGGCTCACCTAGGAGTACATTTCCTATCACAGGCACCTATGGTTTGATGGGCCACATACATTGAATGTAGCTAAGAGCCAGCAAAGCTCTCCAGGCTTAAGACATGACTACCCTCTCCTAACAAAAATTTCTCAGGTATGGGAAAAAACTTATAGGAAAATTCTCCCTAGGGAAGATTTTCCCCTCATTCCTTCCCAAATGAGAGGAGTATCTAATAATACAGTAGCCATAACTATTTGAATTTTGTCTGCTTCAGTTTGAACACCCACCGTGTATATTTCTAAACCATTTGCCCTTCCCTAATTCTTACAAACCACTTTACAACTCAAGTCTAATCAATAACAACTGTGTGAAACAGCACTCAGACAGTAAAGAAGTTGGAATTCCCCTTAATAGCCCTTTAAAGGAGTTTTAATTAATTCCATGTGCTTCTGTAGGATTATCAACTTTACAGTACAACTGCATGTGAAAGCTTTAAGACATTTCACTTATGTCTGCAGGATGTTATGTTAAAAAACCTGGTTTTCATGGCTTGTCACTGCTCCCCATTAGCTTCTTGATTAATCTTAAAATCCCACTCCTCCTTGCTTTTCCACCTTAACTAGCCATTTCTGCAGTTTCTTCTTTTGGCCCCTCTTACATTCCTTCTAGACCTTCATCCAGCTCCTAGTAAAGGAAGCAGAAAGATTTTCACAGATAGTAATGGGAGCTTGGCAGGATCATTCCCTTCATTTTCATTATTGCTCAAAGAGGCCATTTAGCTAATCCCATGCAACAAATCCATTGCATATCACCAGCTGGAAGCCAAAAACTCTTTAACTTTTACTCAGATGCCTGATTTTTTCACATTTTTCTGTTCCCCATGGGTATTTCTTTTCTTTCACCATCTCCACATTCCTCTCAGCTTCTGCTCCTCTTTCCACTCCTCATGTTCTCTTTAGTCCTTGTTTCCATTCCTTCCATTTCCCAACCCAAGACCTCTTTCTGGGATTTCTTAGTTCCTGCCTTCCTGCACCTTTTCCCCTTGTGCCACTGATCCTCGTCTCCTTCTAGTTCTTAGCATCACTGAGCCATTCATCTCATTACCATTACTCACACCAGACTTGTGCTAACCATTGTTCAACAGAGAAGATCTGAAACAGCACCAGCAATGAAAGAGAACAAGAAAGAGACGAGGGCAGGAAATATTTGCTTTTTTCCCACCATCATATTTACAGCCAGTGACTTTTCCTAATGAGCTTAGGAAAGGAAGGCAAGTGATGTGAGAGCAGGAAAGCCTGAGCCAGTGTGCAGTTAGAGGCTAGAGCTCATGAGCTGTCCTGAGCATGTTTTATCAGGTCACTGACTCAGACGCACCATAGGGCAATTTCTCTTTCTCAGCATTAACCCTCAACTCCGAGTCTCTGCTGGAAGGGCCTCCCCCTTCACAAACACTCCAGGATAAGATGATAAGAAGATTACAAGTAAAGCCTCTCTTTAGCAATTCCACATCTCCTGTCAGACACAGCAAGTTAAATTACAGTGCGGGCTGCAAATGCATTGATCATCCACTCAGCTCCTACAACCCAGGGGTGAAAAGATCCATGCCGAGGATAAGTGAAGTAATCTCAGGAAAGTTTATTTTAGCTGGGAGGGGTTAAACAAGTTCAATGAGGCAAGGCTTCGGGAGGGCTCTGGAGCCAAGTTCAGCAGTGTCTTGTTTGTTCAGGTACGGGCTGCAGGTCGTACACACTACAGCTGCTCAGGTCTTCTCCAGAGCACACAGACTGTGCCATGAGAGCAGCAGTGCCTCACCATTGCCATGGGGAAAGCTTCCAGCCATTCCAAGAAAAGCCTCCATGCATTTGCCACAAGCAGAGACCCATCAGTACGCTAACTACCTCTTTATTGCAGTAACTTTATGCTGCTGAAACAGAAGAGATCTTTTTATATTCACAAGAGTTCCCCTTTTTAAATAGGTGGCAATAGCATTCGTTTTACCTATAAAATCTATACCGTTTTTTATGACAGAGGAAATAAACCTTCCTAAGCAGTTTTGACAGAGAAGGCAGGATTGTCCATTTTAACAAAAAAAAAAAAATAAAAAAGAGAGATTATAAATCATTAGGAGTGCTTATGAATTCTATTCATGACTGTCTTCTTTATTAAAAAGACCCATTGTAAAATGGAAAGTTCAGAAGGCTTGGTGGTGAGCGAAAATGAATTATAATGACATCACTGGGTCATGAACTAGGCCCACTGGCTACTTTCCAGAATAAAATTGACTGGAAAGATCAGATGAGCCCATTTGTACTGAGAGACATCTGGGTGGCAGCCAGAGAATCTGGGTTCAAGCTCCCTATTTACAGAACACGCTTCCCTTTCCCCTTTCATTACGAGGAGTAATCTGGATTTCCCAGGCATGATGTGTGGGATAGTGATGTCACTCAATTGAGATTCCAGCAGGATTTTCCCTAGAAAAATTCCTCATAGTCCTCACTTGGTGAAGGACCCTGTGAAGAACATGAATGTCTCAGCCTCCAGCTGACATGCACAATATGTTCTCACTGCACTTCTGGTGGGAAGTATTTCACCTTCAAATATGCATTATTCACTAGAATTTTCTGTTGCCTTTTCATCCTCATCTCTTTCCCAGATAACAAACATTGTTTGAATCCCAAGCAAAACTCATTTCTGCTAGGAAGTCAGTTGTAAGCCTTTAATGGCATTTGTTGATAAAATGAGGGGATACCATTTTCCTTTTTTTGTCTTAACTTTTTCAGGTGTCTTTCTAAATGCAAAATAATGTCTCATTCAAAGCTTTCCAGTGTCATCTTCGTCTTTACTATTCTACAGTTTATACATCTTTGATATTGCTTGAGACTCCAAGGAAGATTTTGACTAACACTGTAATACCTATCATCTGAAAAATTTAGGCGCACATACACTTGCCAAAGAGCAAAAATGCAGATCAGTTGGATGTCAGCAGTCAAATAAGATGGAATAGTATATTTTCTGGGAAAGAAAAGACGTCTAACCATCTGACCTTAGCACTGGCACCCTCTCAATATTAATATATTTTATGCATGCATGTGATAACGTTATACCTTCCTTATGGTCCTGCAGGGAAGTTTCCCTTCTCCCTGCTGAGGATTATTACCTATTCAGAGGCGGTTATGATTATAGATACTTACTAAGACAAGAATAATTGACCATAAAAACCCTTTTATATTCCCACAATTATTTTTGCATTGACTAAGAGTGTAGAGAAAATCTAATTTTATTAACAGGTCCCTAATTTTGCTTTCATCGAACTTATGAGTAGCTTTCCTTCCCCACCCAAAGTATGTTTTCACTTTGAGGCATTTGTGAGTGCTGAGAAAGAACAATTTACCACAAGATTCCTACTGGGAACACATGGATCAAATATCAAAGTAAATATATCTACAGGAGAAGGGGCAGGTTTGGGAAGGTTTTGAGAGCGTGTGTACATGAAGAAGTGTCAAAAGACATTTCTGTGTAGATTCCAGCAGTCATAAACAAGTCCATGTACAATCAAGAGTCTGACAGAGATTGAGATGGAGCCAAAAAAACATTTAATGACAGTTTTGGGAGAACTGAAAATCCAGTTCTGCTCACAAATGTGACATTCAGGCCATCCTTTAGTAAAATTTGAGCCCTAGAATCCTATGAGGTTACCTGAGAAGATGAATTAACTGAAATGACATAACCAGAGCCCATCCATGAGATACAGGGAGTTAATAATACAGATGAGAAGAGTGACAGCAGAGTGACAGATTCTCAAGCACAGCTCTGTTAACTATAGGTGAATGAACAGCTTTCTTCTAGCAGGTCTTTACTTAAAAACCAGCAAAAAAGAAAACTCAAAACAAAACACATTCTCATTGCATTCAACCAGTCATGGCAAAACAGAAACCCAGGAACCTCAGATCCTGTCCTGGCTTAGGGAATAGGCTGGCATTCAAAGTAGAAAAAGAGTGAGGTATAGTAAGACAGGCCCTCATTTTGCAATTATTATAATAAAAACTTTATTCTTCATGTCAGCCTGTTTTCTGAAATACAAATTTCCAAGAATGGGATTTTTAAAGGTGCTCACAAATCTCTGAAGAATGTGGTTCACTTAGGTACTTTTGAAAATCCATCCCAAGCAGGTTTACAGGCCTTTTTCTGAAAATGTCTTCTCTATTGCACAGGTTTGACTGTGCCCAAAGCTCATTAGACAAGTGCCCTAAAAAATTCATCAATACCCAGCTGCAGGTTGAATCTGGATAAATGAGAAGCCTATCCTCTGTAAGGAACTATGGAGGCTCTGAGAGCAATCTGCATATGCATTTCCATGTGTGACATGGCACTATTAAGGAAAAATGACTTTTTCCTGATCCAGACCTGAGCTTGGTTCCAGGTGCATCTCTCCATCTGATGTCCACTGAGCTCACTGTAGAATCTATTCCATATTTTGTTGCTCTTTCTACCTGAAAAAGGGATTTCAGGACTTGGCCTGATGTCAACAGCAACGTTAACTGGAAATGTTTCAGTAAAATATGCTATTTCTAAGCTAAAAATTATTTGTGGAAATATTTCAGCTTCAACAGAGACTTTATTTACCGGACTTCTAAGAGGAATGTGGCAAATGTCTCTGCCTTGGAATTTGGTTTACTTTCTGCTTTCTCTGGGTTTTCAGTATCACCCAGGCCAATCTCCTTTACTATGTCTATACTTCATCAGTTTTTCCTTCCAAATTTACTATCCTCAAAGACAATGATTCACATTTTTTTAAGTTTTGGATATTTTATGAGTCATTACAGAACGCACTTGTAAGGGCAGGATGCTCTGCGGCCCAGCACATGGCTGAAAACTGATTTCCAGCTGCTGTGCCTGTTCGGTATGAAAGGGCAGACACCCTCTCTAAAGAACATCCGTGATTCTTCCTGAGGCTGAGCTTGAATATTTGCCAATAGTCTGGAAAACCAGGCGAGTCTTCAAGTTACTTTTGGATGGGTCCTTGAGATAAAGAACAGGTGTACCCTGGCCCTTTGCAAAACAGAGATAAATATCCTTTCCATTTCCAAGAAATGTTGCTCTCAGCTAAGAAAATGCAGCTGCCAAAGTCACCACAAAAAGGAACTGCTGCATTCTCCCATGTAGGAACATATTGTGGGTTAATCTTGAGAGTTGCTGTCCTGTGGGATTTTATTTCCCTGAAAGATTTGTAAAGCTAATTTGAAATATTTTATTCTTCAAGAGAAAAAAAAAAAAAGAGACAGAAGAATTCCTTCCTATTAGATTATATCCATGAATGAAAGTTTAATTGTTTAGTTTAAAACTGTTTAAGGAAACCTGCACATGAATAGGAAGTCAGGCTTTTAAGAAAGGCAGTCATAAATATAAACAAAAACGTGATGCCAAACAGCAATTAGTGCTTTGTTCCTTTTTTGAATGACAGCATGCCTTAAACTCATTTATTTCCAGTTCTGACTTGCTCCAATGTGTAAAAATACTACTGTAAATCCACTAAATAAGCTTTATCTTTCTCTCTTGGGGTTCTCTGGCTTTTGCCGACTTTCTATGCAATGTTTCCCTTTATTGTGCAAGATGCAAAGGTCTCCACCTCTTTTTTCTTTTTTTTTTAAACTTTGTTTGGAATGGCAATTATACATAACTAACTTACCTGGAAATGTTTCACAGATACAGACAGAGATTGTGCTCACCAGTGGGAGTGCTAACAAACTGACTGCCAGGATTTTAAATGCCGTGGCATGTAGAGTCAGCGCAGATCTAGACGGTTCTAATTGCTAACAGTTGTTGAGGGACTGTCAGAACCATTTATTCTTACCACTGATGGTAAATTTTCGGGGAAATGTCACTCTGGACAAGAAGGTAGATTTTTCAAAGGCACAAATGGTAGTCAGGCATCTCGCTGCCATTTGCTGCTTTGAAAACCCTGCCCAGCTCCTCAGACAAGCTGCCTGGCAAGCAGATGTGTAAGGATGGATTGGACATTTAGGTATCAACACCATCTTTGAACTCCTTGGATGAGGAGTCTGCCAACATTTTTTTTGGCCTTTCCTCTAACACTTAATGTCTTCTAAGATGAAACACTAGCAAGTTCTTTAAGCCCATGTTATTTTAAATATGGGCCAGGACCTTTAACGAATTTGCTTAGTGGTGGCAGAGGAGGAAGAAAGATTTGGTCCTAAGTGTTGTTCAATAGCATGTCTTGGTTTTCTCTGGATGGTAGCCAGGACTGATATTTAAGAGGTGTTTTGCTGATGGACTATCCTACCTCAGTGACAATAACAGAGTAGCAAAGTCCCCAGCAGCATATCCATCTAGTTAAAATCTAAGAATAGATTCATGAAATCAGAGAAAATTCACAGAAGAGCCTGCAAGGATTTAACTCACCATTATCAAAAGAGAAAGGAATATAATCCTCTTCTAGAGCACTGGTTCTCACACTTTGGGGGCAAACAGAGCATTGTCGGCACTCCAAATCCGTCATGAACCACCAAGCACAATTAATCAAATGTTTAATTGAAAAAACACTGAAAAGATAATAGAACAAGGATAATAGGACTTTGAAGACAACCTGCCAGAACCTCAGAGACAACTGATTGCCCTCAGATAGAATCTGAAAGGTGTTTTTAACAAAGTTGCTCAAATTATCTGCATAGCACCCTAAATTAAAAATGTTAAGAATTAGTGAAATAGGAGTAAAAAACTCTAAATCACTGTTTAATTTATAGATTTTTGGATACTTTAGCTTTAAAAGCATATATGTAGTAAGGAAAACTCTTTCCTATATCTTTTCTCAGCAGAAGCCCAGAACTGGTAGTGGGAGTTTGCAGCAATACCTAAAGGAAAAAAAAAAAAAAAAAAAACAACAAACAAATAAAAAACCCCAAAACAAACAAAAAAACCCAAGAGAAACTATCAAAATAGTTGTGAATTAATGCCACAGCACTACAGGTATTACATGCAGATCATCCTATTAAGAAACTGCTGAGGATAGAAAAATGAAATTCAGTCATAGTTTTATTTCATTCACTATTTTTGTTGAATTTTGAAGATTAAGTAACTAAGATCTTGTAAAAAATAAGCTCTAAATTTTCTTCAGAAGAAGCACATTTCTTCTAGAACATAAACATTTTAATTTTTAATATTAATTTCAGAGCATAGAATAAAAGTCATGCTAATCACTGATGAGCTTTCCGAGGTCACAAAGAAAACTTTCCCAGTTTACTGCAAATTAAAATGACCACCAATTAAATAAAAAGATTCAAACAGTTTCACTGTTTCTGTTTAAAACAAAGGTCTCAAATTAGGACAGAGAAAGAGTCAATCAGATCTAGGAAGAGAGGCAGAATCCAGATGTGTCTTTAAAGTACTGACAGTGTGTTTTCATCAGGTACTTTTGACCATGGCATAGGTCTGAGGGTGTGAAGAAAGTTCTGAGAGCATCCTCTGAATGCCCAGGTCTATAGAACCCAAGATCCAAACTTCCATAAGCTCTAATTAAGCAAGGTTCCCTGTATTATCAATGTGTGAAGTCCATAACACCTTCTGAGTCCTGTCAAGAAATAAACAAATAATTAAACACTATAATCACAATATAAGGTATAAAAGACATCACAATATAATGTATAAAAATAAATGAAAATTTAAAAGTATAGAAAGCTTTCTGGTAGGACTTTCAAATTTATTTTAACTGGAACTCACAGTCCTGGGCTTTGAAATAGATCTTAATTTTTGCCAACCCTAAACTTTCTAATGTAATACAGAATTTCAGAATCGAGACAAAAAAAAAATGAGGAAAGCTTAACCTACAATTACTCATCTAATAAAGTCCAGAGCCTTACTCTTAAGCAGCTGAGATAACCAAATTTTATCTACAATAAGCATCTGAACTTCTGGGACAACCTCCAAACCTTTTATGATATGTCTAAAATACACCCTTTTTTAACAGTCCATATGCTCCTTGCCAGTCTTCTACCTCCAAATACAGGCACTGTGCAGCCAACTCCTAATGTGTGTGAAATCCCCTGATAGACACTCTTATTCAGAAATAAAGTGCCCTTGATCTACTGTAGCTTTACTCTTCCACTTCAGTCTCTCAAATGTGAAAGTTCACCAGATTTCGTAAGTGTAACAGAGCAATAACTTATGTTTTGATTTCTGCACTTTTTCTCCATTTTCCTTAACTCTCCTAAGTGTCCCCATAAAGAAAATCCTCCCGGGTGGAAGAGGGACTCGCAGCGCCCTGAACTGAAGGAGCAGGGCAGCAAGAGACCTTTTGCCTCTGTCTCTGCCCTTTTATGTTTTATATGCTGCTCCATTCCCTCTCATGTAATTAATCTGACAAGTTTTTGAACAGCTGTCTAACTTTTTCCCTGAGCCTCGGGTAGAAAATTTTTATCTTCGCTAAGAACAGCGTGGAAAACTTCTCCAAGTCAGTTAACAGTTTGTCTCACTGCGGGTTTTAAAGTCTGAGTACAGATTTACAGCATGTTTTATGTATATTTTTTTAGTCCCAAGGTCCCTTCTCTTCACAGATACATACACAACGTGTCATGTAGAAAATATAAATTGTTGATTGTACAGGCACTTTCCTCCTTTTTAAACCTTTCCAAAGGTCTTTTTGTTAAATACACCCAGACACCGTTTGACAGATGAGGGGCTAATTGCTCTGTGAATTACCTCTATCGATTCCTGTTTCATGTTGAGCCAAACAAACAAAAGATATTAATGCTTCGAAAAAAATGAATGATGACCTTTCTCTGCAAACACAGCTTGCGGCCTCTGATTATTGGTGATTCCAAAGAGCAGCGGTCAATCGCAATAGCTGTAACGCTATGATCACTATAATAAGCTTGCCTGACCTTCTCTGCCATGTTAAGTGGTTTAAATTTATTTGCCCAACAACACTGGAGCTTTCATTTAAAGTCACAGAACATTCAATTCTATCTAAAGATTCAGGCTATTTTTTAAAAAGCTTTTCCTTTTTTATTTTTTTTAATTAAAAAAGAAGGAGTGCCTCACTTGGCAGTGATAATAATACTGTATACAAGGCATAGCCAAGGAGTTGTTTTAACCTGAATAATCAAGAGTCCTTGTTGTGGCTCTCACAGTGTAGATTTTTCTTGAGCATTTTGCCTTCCCAGTGCTCCACTCATCTAAGTGTAATTTATTTTTCACTCACTCTTCAACAGAGTTGCATTTGGGCACTATCTTCGCAGTTATCCCAGCTGGACTAAAAGAAAATCATTATCATTGAATGCAAATGTAGTCCTAAAATCCAGTCCCAGTAAACAAGATTTCCAGGGAAGTGGTCAATAGCAGAATTTGTCTACAAGCAAAACTCCTGCAAGCCCTTCATCAACGTTCTGTCTTCATTCTTCCTACCTGGGGTTAGTGTGAGAAAAAAAAGATAGAAATCAGGGTGAGGCAAACCACTGAAGATGAAGGGCTTATCTTTTTGCTAGAAGCAGTCTGCAAATTTGCTGGAATATTCTTTATCTTGAGATTTCCACCTCCCTTCTTGGTTTACTATGGACAAAAAATACGTGCAAGACAACCCTTCGCCTTGACGACTGTGATAATATGACACTGTATCCATAAACTGGGAATAATAATCCTTAGACCCTTCTTCAAAGTGCTTTTCTAAGTGTTGGATACAGCAACCTCAGTAAAGTCCTTGGGAATTCAACATTCATTTTGATCACTGTTATAAGCCACTGTAGTCTGGTATCAAATGAAGGCTGAAATTCAGCAACAGGAAAATATGGTCTAAATTTCTTAGAGACAAAGATACAGCATCAGAAATGATTCCTGAGGGAAAACCAAAGCCAGCAGAAAGCTTTTCACTTCTCTCAGCCTCATTTTTAAAATTCTGTTTACCTTTCCCCTGCAAGGGAGCAAAACCTCTTCAGTTTGGGAAATTCCCTCTGCTTCCACACAGAGCCTGGGGTCAGGGCTCACCCTCCTGGTCCCCGTCGCTGGGTGCTCAGCATGCCCAGAGCCTGTTCAAGTGGTGCTGTGTGGATTCAACCAGCATCAGCTCTGTGAGCCCCACTTCCAGCCTGACAGCCAATTCCTCTCCCAATTCCCCCAAAATACGAGTAAACCTGAGGAGAACGGTCAAGCAGTCATCAAGGTGACTCTGCTAGGGATCCAAGGCAGGATTAAGAGGGGAGAGGAAGCTCAGGTGTGTTGGCAGGCTGGCAGCACCTTTAGAGGCAGATTTGAGTGATGTAGACGTGCTTAGCTTGAGGAAATCTTGGCAGTGCAATAAAGCTGAGTCAAGTGCAGGACAGTAATTCCTGCCAAAAGAAGTGGTGAATCAGGTAGTCAAACCATAGAAAAGAATACAGGAAGGAGAAATGTGGGGAAAGTACCCTAAAATTTTCTTGGTGGATATATTGGCACAGAGCACGGCTGCAGAGGATGTTTGCGTCTGTGAAAGAAACTTCTTCCCCAAATGAATTTATTATCAAAATGCCCCTGAGGCTGGAATTTAATTTCAAATAGAGCTTAAGTAATCAGACATCTATGTCTTGGAGCTGTGAAAGGCTGAGGCCTGTTGCGCTCTGAGAGATAGATATATCTTTAACATCAAAAATTAAAGTTCTGAGAAAAGGATGTTTCAGGCTTAACAAAATTTTGATGCATTTATATATCCATACCAGTCAAGGAAATAACTGTCCTTTAAACCTTTGTGTGCAAAACAGATTTGAGTCAGGAGAATGGTGTAAAGGATGATATTTCAGTGGACAGACCAAGGGAGAAGTTGTCCTTTCTCCCCAGATATGCAGGTACATCTCCATGCAGATAGTGCCCAGTGTGACCATCATGGAGAAAGGAAATTCTTTACTTGGAAACTGTAGTGTGGAATAAAGCACAATTGTGCATCAATAGATTACTGTAAAGCTTAACTCCAAACAAAAATCATTCTTCATAAAAGGTAAACTGAGGCAGAACCTTGGAAAGAGGTACACAGGCAAGAAGGAAAATTAAGAAATTTGTACATCAGAACCCAAAGTTTCACTTTCAGGGTTCAAAAGCAGGATTTAGACAAAGAACTTTCACAAATTCTTCCTGCTGCATCTTTTTGCACATTTTAACCCAAATATATTAAGCAAGCAGATAGGTATTCGCAAACCTTGAAAAAAAGAGGCATCTGGCTAAGGACTGAACAGGTGTTGAAAATATGTTCACACAGTTGTCAGGGGTTTTTGATACACCGATATTATGGAGACACTATGGGGTGTTTTGGTTTTTTTTGTTTGTTTGTGCTGATTGATTTTTTTCAGTAAAGATACCTTCAGCATTATTCAGAATGAAATGAGTGCAGAAAAGGTGAGGAAGAAATGCTGGGAAGAGGAAATTATTTTAAAATGCAGTCTTCCCATAGGCCAAAACACATTTGATTAAGGATCAAATTTTAAAAAAATCTTTTTCATTTGCAGAAGGCGTTGATACTCTCAGGCCAGTCTGTTACTCCCAGTGCTGTTTCTTCCTTCAGACAGTATTTTTTTATTCTCAAAAATGCCAAGAAGACCAAGAAACACAGGAGTGGGGCTGTTCCTGCTTCTAGGAAACTGATCCAGAGCTTCCAAGTCACTTTTACATATGTCCATGCAGTTGCTCCAGCCCCTTACTACTTCCTTTCCATTGCATTCTCCTCAGGAGTAAACTGGACTTTGAAAACATGGAAGGAATTAATATTAAAATCTCTGATAAACATTTTAACCAGCTAGCAGTCCTTTGAAGGGTATTTCTGACCCCAAAAAGTAGATATAGTGTGAGCTTTCCCTGAGGTTACCAGCCCCTTGTATTTCAAATAGCATTGCTGTGTTTGGGTGGAGCACAAAGTATTTTGTCCCAGAGAATGGTTTCCGTAGCTCCACCAGTGCATCAGGCACTGGGACTGAATTCTCACAAGCGTGGCTCATCTGAAACACCATTCCACACCAGCTGGGGATCTCCTCCTTAAGAACAAAGGAAACAAATTACAGCAAGTCCCTAAGGACAGAGAGCTGGCATTTCCTCCTACTTGTGCCTCCACCAAGTCAAAAATAGCTTCAGTTTGGGAGACATCACACACAGATGAGGATTCAAACTGTTCTCAAATTGAGGATGTTGCTCTGCCACTGTTTCTCTGAGAACAGTGGGCCACATTTCTGGCTCCAATGGGCTGGATGTGATAATAGATGGATCTCCAAGTACTTTGGATTTTATAGGACACCTCCCAGTGGAATGTCTGCAGTTGTTAGCTCAAGGGATGAAAAGTTTGGGAAGCTGTATTCCCACAGCCAGATCGGATATAGGACTTTCTCCCTCAGCTGAGAACTTTGCATTTCAAATCCTGTCTAGGTAAATTACCTTTCCAGGGCTGGGTATTTCCTTTTTGTATATTCCTTGGAAGCAACCATAAGGGAATTAACTAACTTCTTAATGGCTTGGTCAGACAAGAAGGAAGGAAACTTGCACTGCTCCAGTGGGAGGCACCACTTCAGGCATCAGCATCCTGCAATTCTTCCAAGTCGGTGAATCATAGAAGTTTAAATCTCTTTCAAGGGCAATCTTCTTCCTTTCAGATAGGCCCAAGGTAGCAAAGGCAGGGCCTAAAATAGTTCCAGCCAACATTTGGCTTTGAAAACTATTTCAAAGAGTCACTGATGACTGCTAGGAAGAAGTCTAGCCTTGATCTAGAAGAACTGGACAAAGAATATGTCTTTAACTCTAAAGTCTGGAAAACAAGGACTTATTGAAACAATGAAACTCATTCATTAGATTTATTTAGTATCTCCATGTAGCATTCCATGGGAATGCACAAGTAACAAGGCTTGCCCTTTCTTGTGCTTGAGATTAGAAATAATCAGATATCTCCTTATTCCCTCATACTATGATATATTTTAGTATATTATATTACAGCAGAATTAAAAGCAGCTAAAGACCTTGCTACAAAAAAGTTCAAGGTAGCACCTTCATCTCTTTACTATAAACAGGACAATGGCTCCAGGAACTATTGTGTGCTTTTCTTTACAAAACACTGCATTACCTCCTCAATCAGTCTGGTTTACGTTTACATTTCTCTGGAGGTTCTATTCCCAGTTCAAAGCTGTGCTTTTCCAGGTTAACTATAGCCTGCAGACTTTTTGAGAAGCTAATGTCTGGTGGCTAGACATTCACAATAAGTATGGGCATCATTTCCATCAGGATCTGGATGTTGTATAATAGATGAAGAAAATAGCTGGGTAAATGCTTCTGTGGTTCCTCCAGCTTCTCAAAGGAGGATTGAATCTGATAGTGGGTCAAATAGGTCTCTATAGATAATAACTCATATCTAACAAGAGAAATTTTCACAAAAAAGCTCAGGTGATAGGAGCTTAGAGTTGCAATTCAGATGCTAGAACTAGAAAAGGTGTCCATTTAGTCTGACCTGCTCATAAAAGGATACTTTTGAGTCTAACCCTGGTGTGTCTCAGTATGGTGATGACAAGTTGGAGTCAAAGAAACAAATGGGAATAGTGGTTTGCACTGACCTTGCACAGAAATTTTTGGGGTTTTTATCAGAATCATAACAATATTTCATTTAAGATGGAATCCAGATTCATCTCTTCTTGAGTAGTTACATCCTCTGGTAAAGCTTTGTAAAAGGTTTTCCTTCTTCCCCTAGACTCCAGTAATAGTGATAATTGATTAATTGATTCAAGATAAAAAATCTGGGCTGTATTCCTGGCAAAAGTCACTGTGAAGCAAAACCTTTTTATACAAAAAGATGTTTAAAAATGAATTACGGGAAAAGATCAGGAATTACTGCTCTCTTTCTTTAAAAAAAAATAATATTGGGTTAAAACTCAGATGTTTGAAACAATTTCCTTGAAGATGTTTTAGGTAATATTAGTTAATAAAATCAAAAGGGTTTTAAGAGTCAAATATACTGTCTTACATTTATATGATTTGTATAACCTTTTGCACCTTAGCCCATCTCAGCAGTAAAAGAGGTTTTGCTACAAAACTGAACTGTCCAGCAGCCAAACACTGCCCCACTGTTTAACAGGCTGCAAGAGTAACCGGTAAGCTACGCTTTAAAAGAAAATACAGAAACGGTTGAGATTAGAAACATTTTTCTATAGCAATGTTCATATGAAATTGAAATAAGTATCCAAGATAAATGGCTAACTTTCACATATATGGCCCATGCTAGAATTAAAATTTATTCTATATGAGCAGAGAGAGATTTTTCTTTTTTTTAAATAATTGTTTAAAAAGTATTCCAGTCCAAATTATGAACGTCAAGCCTACAAAATGTTATTTTTAAACATCAAGCTGTTTTCTTTTACTTAGAGAGAAGCCAAGGAATAAATTGCTAAATATAGTTTATATGTCGGAAAAAGTGACACAACCTTCATTCTCTTGATGCTGTAAAATATGTAACTTTAAATACAAATTTTAAAGAACAGTATTTTGCTCAACAGAGATTTCATTTCACTGAGTGAATCACATTAATAACACTTAGCTTATATAGTGCTTTTCATCTGCAGATCTCCCAGCACTTTACAAAACGTAAATTCATTACCAATATTTTACAGAGATGCAATAAAGGGATTTGCTGAAGGTTACACAGTAAGTTGTAACACAGCTGCTGAAGGAGTGAAGGCCCAAAATCTTGTTCCTTGCCTATTAGAAGACAATGTCCAGTACATTAATTGGTTTTTTGTTCTTCTTTCAGAATGTGTCACTGGAATAATGCCCAGAGACTTTATTAGGGTGAAGCAAACCAAGTCAGGTATCCTGCAACATTTTCTGATCCAACTGCATTTCTTTGCCCTGTTTATCATTGTAGTGTCTGCACGGACAACTGAGAAAGCCACATTTATATACAGAGCAGTCCCTGGTGAAGGAACTTGAACAAAATCAAGGGAAAAAAGAAAGAGAGGTGTGACAGTGAGCCTTTGACAAGCGACAAACTGAGTTCATTATATCTCTTTAATTTTTTTTATTTTTTTTTTTGGTGGCTTATCTTGGGATTGAAAAGGTGGAATGACAAAAGGAGGAAGAGGAAATTAAATTAGAGGGTGGATATAAGAGGGGTCCAAATAAAACAAAAATTTCCATAGAGAAGTATTCCAGAGTGGTACATTCAGCCATGGAAATGGCTTTCTGCAGGGATTTCTACAGTGTAAGTATCACCATGGCTTTTCCTCCTTTCTAAAATGGAGGTTGTCCCATCCTGAAAGAAGAGAGGGAAAGGGAGAAATTAGAAATGAAGACATGAAAGAAATTCCTGAGAGGAAGTGCTCTGTAACCACTCTCTCCAACCTTCCCCAAGCTGCAGTTTGTTACTCATGTTTGTTACTTCCTTCTGGCTCTTGGTGGGCTCAGAGAGATAGCGTGGGGGATCTACACTATTTGCTAAAAGATACTTATCTTCCTCATTAAAATTATTTACAATTGATAGGAATTTAAGTGGAGCTACCGAACAGCATTACCCCCAAGTTATCTGTATTCCACAAAGCAATGTCTCCAGAACTTGTGCCTCAATATTTTCCATCAGAAACTTTTTTCCCCAAATAACTTTTACAAAATATTTGGGAAAAAATACAGACTGAATATGAATAATAGATAACAAAGAATTCATGATTTTGGGTAGAAAACAAAATATTCTTCAGGTAGTTTTCCAAATCCTTAAGTTCAAGTTTCTAAGTCCTTAAGGCAAAAAAATGGGATTCTGGCCTTTCCAAATTCAAATGACAGAGATGTAAATTTGAATGAAGCATTTCATTCAGGAGAGTCACACTGGCTTTGTGTGGATGGAATTGGGAGCAGCACCTGAAGAACCAGCATGTCAAAGCACACTTGTATTTCTTCCCAGAATTCTTGAGGAGGAAAAAGAAAAGTTTTCTGTTACTTCATTTACAGTCATGCTTTTAGCAGTACAATAAAATCCTACATATCATAGCCTTGACAGATGTGGAGTGGTGTGTCTCCACATAAATAGAATTAATTAGATCATTGATTCACAGCAGCTGAAAATCCGACCCTCTATTCTACAGCACGTCAATGTTATTACACAAACAATAAGATTTGCTTAACAAAAATATAACTCTGGTCTTTTCAGGTATCACTGATACTTGATTGTTTCGAGTATTGGCTTTCTGACAGGGTTTGGAATGAAGCCATTTTTATTAATTTAGTTATTTTTGCTGATATAAAAGGTCGTCTATCATGTTAATGATGTATCGGTCTGTGGTACCACCGAACAATAATTACAGAATGTTCCTAATAGTAAATCATTTGTCACAATCAGGGCTCACTACAACAACCTTTTGTTGAGCAATAGAATACATTAGGTGAATGGCAATACACCTTTATGCTTACCAATTAAAGGATCCCACACATACAGCATTTACATGAACTTTACAGTGAAGTATCATGAATTATGAACTGCTGCTCACCAAATCGTGCTAGGTATAGAACTCACTGCTAATTTTTAACTTGTCAAATCATTTATATGTATCTTTTCAAGTATAATTGGAGCTGCAGACAGATTTCCCAGTCTGTCAAATCAGAAGTGTTTGGAAAATTTCAGAGGATCAGGAACTTTGAAAATAGACACAAATAAATATTTAAAAGACCAGCCAATCTATTCAGAATGCAAATATGTCCTGTCACTCTATTACTCCATTTAGATAGTGATAAAATTTCTTCTTGTTTTATCCATTTGGTGAAAACTGTAAAAAGATTTTAGTTTAGGAAAGAGGATTCCAAGCTGTAATGACAGGTAGTACACGAATTACTGGCTGGTCAGCTATGAAGAACAATTTGATCACACCCTGCTGGAACATTGATTTTACTTCCAGCTGCTGAATGTCATTAACATATATTAATAAACCAGAGGAGAAACTTTTAGTGCTTATTCTTACAGAGTTGCCACATGAAGTTGTGCAACAGAGGTGTTTCATGAATTAGTCTGCCCTAAAATGGACAGATTAGTCTGCCTTTAAAGAATAAATAGATTTAATAATTTCTGGGTTTGGATATTCCCTCCACGTGGTTTTAAGGGTCCAGGTTGTGTTCAGGTTCAGTAATCTTGCCCTTCCCTTTACCTTGTAATACCCTGCAGAGGGGAGAGGCCGTGTCTGTCACTGATGTTACGCCTATTACAAGCCATTAAATCCTCGCCCACATGAGCCCAGTAATGCCTAGACTCGATAAATTAACCAAACCCGAAAATAGATCTTTTTTTCAGTGTTTCAGAGGTTTCTCATGCTGACTCTTGCATCGAGTCAGCATGGATTTGCCAGACCACCAGGAGATTTTCCTCTTCCCTTGCAAGGTCCTCATGTGCTCATGGTCATCTACTGGATCCCTCTCCACGCTGAGCTGTTGAGCCTTCTGCCTCAGGAGAAATGAGGCACACAAAAATGAGAGAAAAAAAGCAGATGAGCTGCCAGAGCAGCGCTGTACTCCACCCATATGCCTCAATTATCTCTCCCAGGCCTCTGCAACACCACACGCCACATCAGGAGCAGCAGAGGGACTACCAATGAGTAATTAAACCTCTTATTGCTTTGCATGGCTGAGTAGTTTTCATAACAGCACTGCACAAAACTTGAGATTCGCAGATTTTTATATAAGCTCCTCAACATTTCTACTTGCCTCTCTCTCCTTTTTTAATTTCAACCGTTAGAATAAACTTTATTGTGAACTGCTGGGAATAAGAGGATTTGAGCAGGCAAATGCTAAGATGATTGTTCATTAAACCCAATGACTTTGAAACTGCCTCTGTGTCAATTAAAATAAAAACTGTCAAATGCTCTAAAAGAGCAGCTTTGTATAATAGGAACTCTGTTGAGTTTATTGGCAAAGAAAGAGAGCCATTCCATGAGGTTATGCAGAGGAAAATCATACACTGTGCTTAGGAATGGTGTCCCATTCTTGCCTGATTCATCTTCAGTGAGGAAAACTGTACATAACATACGTATTAATATATAAATACACACATACACACTTACTGGACAGCTGGAGAAAGAAGAGGCTTGGCCTTTTACTTTGCTTTTCCAGTGGATTTTTTTTTTTTTCCCAAGCTAACAATTAGGATTAATTGTCAACTTATAAACCACGGGGTTTTGTTTTGTTTTGTTTCTAACTGGATGCAGATTTAACACTTCGTATAACTTAAAAATGCCATTTTGTTACAGTAGCCAACCAATCCGACAGGGGATCTTCACGCCTGTGTGTCAAGCGTCAAACATAAAATAGCTGTAAAATGGGACAATAAAAGGCGCGTTACTGTAGGATTCTGACAGCCCCCACACTTGGCAATAAGGGAGATTTCAGAACAATTAACAGAATTGAAATCAGATTGAAGAAGTAAGAGTGGGTGCGTAGGATGGACATGATGGAAGTGCCTTCCTTCTGCAAATGTCCTTCTTTCCCCATCTAATGGCAATGTGTGCGCGCAGTGGCCATTTCCGGTCAAGGAGAAAACAAACATGAGGCAAAGTAACTGGGTCCTCTTGGAAGAAACAATGCTGGGTCCTCAAGAGGGCAGTGAGGAGAAGGAGGGGGGGATATTTAAAAAATAAATAAATAAATTTGAAAATTCAAATGTCTCTCCCCCCATCCCCACGAACAGCACCCACCCCTCACCGTGTTCTGTCCAGAAGAAAAATCCCTCAGCCGCAATGGTTGTTTTTATTAAATTCTCCTCAATAAAAAGCTCAGGCAGGATTTATTAGGTACTCAGGGCGGACGTTTAGTATTTCGCCAGTTATTAAGTGAAAATCAATAGAAAGCAAAGAAAATGGAAGTCACTGCACTGTTAGCACGCTGTTGTCGCCCAGATATTATGTCGGCTGTCTTGTAGATTCATGACAGACGAAAGCGGCCGGGAGAGAACTCTTTCTGCTTACATTGCAGGAGCCAAAGTGGGGTTATTCATTAGATCAGGCAGCTGGCCAGATGGATTTCCAGTTCAGTTTTACCATTTATCTTAAAAACGCCTGTATCGAGTGAGAAAGAACACTGATATTATGTGATATCGATGGCAGCTTTATGTATCTAAATCAGGATTTATTGTTATTTTGTTCTGAAGACCTTTTTTTCTCAAGAAATACCATTTCACTGGAAGAAAATAATAGCTAAAACCTTGTCAAAGATAACCTTTCATGTTGTTCGTGCACCGCTGGCTGTAAAACAAATAGAACCCAGGGTATAAATAGGTTTAACCACATCCTTACAAATCATTCCCTTTAGGATTTTCTTTCTTTTTTCTTTTTTTTTTTAGTGTTACAAACATGGAGCTTGTTCATTAGTTGTTTTTCTTGCCAGTAATTTAACTATAAATAACGTCAGCATTTGTTTTAATTGCATTAAAAAGCTCTAGATGTTTAATGTCTCTGAAAGGCCAGAGCAGAAGGGGTTTTTTCTTTTAAGTGGGTGAGTTTGGGGAGGAATTTTTTTGGCGTTTTTTAATCTTTTGCTTTTTTTAAAGCCTCCCTCTCTGTTACCAAACTTTTCACCCAGATCATCACAACAGAAGCAACAACAGCTGTTCTACCATAAAAAAATGTGTTTTTAAGAGGCAGGACCAGATCTCTGAAAGAGATTAGCTCCTGCTCAGGCAGTAGAGGAGAAGTGCGGCTTTTCAAAAGTTTTCAGCATACAGCAAGTTCCATTTTCTCCAGATCATAGAACACTTTTGCAGGATTGATTTATTTTTGTCCTAATCAGGAACAGAGCGCTGTTCCTCCTGAACCTCATCTCCCTTCCAAATGTGTGTTTGGAATGGTCGCAGCATGAGGCTCTTTCACCTTCCAAAAGCATTGTGTGCTTGGTTTGAACCTCATACAAAGAGACACAAGACTCAGCACCTTTTGACAGATCAGCTGTTGATGGCACCAGGTCTGATGAGCAATGCAGGCACACCATGGGCTGGTGATGGCAATCCCAGCACGTTTGTTTTGAATTTTTTGTTTGCTGGTTCACAAATAAAACTCCATACTCAAAACCCCAATACCTGAAAAGCCAAACCTACAGTAAAATAAAACACGTGCTGCCAAGCTATAAATTATTTGGAAAATAGTTGTGAGAAGTAGGAGTGGGATTGGTGTTCTTTCAGATAAGAACAATAGCATTGGTTTAGCGGGGGTTTGATTGCCCCCAACTAAATTGGAAGAGACTCATTGGGACATGTAAAGAAGCCTTAGAGATGCCACACCTCCATGACCAAGGCCTCTTTTATGCACATAGGTGTTTCAATTCCTCTCTTTCCTCTTAACCGTGCTGTCATTAAACATCTTGGCTCTTGATCAGACAGCCAGTTGAACCCATCCAGATCTGTGCCTGGCCACAGCAGCACCATCCAGGCTGTCCCAACAGGGCTTTGCCCATATCAGGGTCTCTCTGGGAGACGAAAATTTTTGTCATGACTCAAAGAGCAACTTCAAACACAGCCTTCAGTCAGTCATCCTTCAAAGAGTGTGAAGCCTGCGGAGCACAGGAAAAAATAAAAAATCCACTTTGAGTCAGGCAGATACATACAAGAGAATTTAGAAAGTTGTAAATACCAGCACAACCCTGGCAGGAAGAAGCAGGGTGCATTGCTTTTACAGTTCTTTCCTCTTTTCCTTCTGAAAGTGTCAGCCCGTCAACATTTCATTGACATGCTGGACAGTTTCCCCTAGCTCAGATGTTTTTCTAGGATCTCAGAGTGTTTAGCCTGTCTTTGTATCCACTGTACCACGGGAAGAGGAAATCATTGTGCCTAGGATGGAGTTACACACATGTGCTCTTCCCCTGGTGATGGCTCAGCTATTGCTATCCTGCAAAATCCTTTGATCTGGCACCAAATCCCAGGCAACCTCCACTGCAGATGCTTAGAGAGGCAGTGGCAAAAGCAGGAGATTTTTCTCAGCCACAGGGGTGTTCTTTCTTGTGTTCAGAAATCTTTAAACGCAGGGTGGGCACAGTTTATCTTCACCGTGCATGTTACTGTGCTCCTGCCAGAACATCTCTGAGTCACTCACAGGTAAACTGGACGTGGTGAAAATCAAGAGCTACTGAAGGACACAGGGACCCTCTGTGCTGGTGACCATTCACACTTCAATTCTTTTAAAAATGATATTTTACCAAGCAAATTAGGAGCCAGAGCACCCACCCAGAGCATTTGTAAGATACAGGACTATGTAAATACAAGCAAAGGACACATAACTGTCTTTTTTAGGCACTTATTTTATATATTTTGATAGAGATGCTGGATGAAATTCCTATTGACAAATAAACATAGCAGAAATCTGAACCTGGAGTTCCTAGGTCCCAGGTGAAAGCTGTGCAGCAGTTGCAGTGGTTTCAGTTTTATATAGCCATAGGCAGAGTTTCGACGCAACTCTGCAAAATATATCTATTTATTTGTTCTCATCATCACTCAGAATGCATTTCTAGCTAGGAAAGTTTCATATGCAATAAAACTAGCCAAAATGCCTCTCTCTAGATGATAAAGAGAGAGTCATGTCTAAAACTGGTTTTTTTCTTATTTTTGAATTTATGTCTCCCATATCTTCCCAGAAGTTTAGTAAGAAGATATTAATTCCTCTAGGATGGAAATGTCTTTTTCTCATTTTGACCAAAGTGACATGTCCTTTTCTACCTCCTGAGGAAATTTTTAAGTGTAATTATGTATCTTTCACCAAAATGTTTCAACATTTGCAAAATGATAGGTTAGCTGCTTAGTTTAGTTTTATTAGAAAAAAAATCCATAGTGTTTGCTTTCTTGGTACGTAGTTCCTGTGTCCTCTGGTGCTGGCAGTGGCAATTTTGTGTACAACAACCTGAACCTTTTCTGTCCCAGAAAATTTTTTCCTAGATGTGTTTTTTTCTGTAGGGAATTTCTGTTTTCTTTCTTTAAGTTTACTTTTAAAATACAACATCTATAATGAAGCTAAGGAAAATAGAATGTATTCCCTATAGTTCAAGGTAGAAAAGTCTCTTCTAGAAGACTATTACATGTATATTTCTCAGAAAAAGACAACTTTTTAGTAGAAAATATGAAAACCACAATTTTTTAGCATTTTGCAGCACTTTGTTGTTGTCTGATTTTGAAACCTCTGCAGCTCTGTCCTGTTTCTTCCCTCCAATGCCATCTCCACTGCCTCTCCATCCCCTTCTCTTCTCCCCTGGGCACCTCTGTGGGTGGTGCAGACAGCCAGACTCACCCTACAAGCCCAGCCAGGAGATCTCTGCAGTCTCTAAAGTGTTTTCCAGTTTTCCATGTCAGTCCCAAGGCAGAAACTCAAGTTTTTTCTCCCCTCTCCCCACATTGTCCAAGCCAGTTTACCAAGTAGTTTTCTCAGTGAGAACATTAAAAAATACTAACACCTGATTTGATTAGATCAAGGCTTGCTTTTCTTTTTTTTGAGAATTGTTAATAAAATCACACTTCTGAAAAAAAAAAAAAAAAGCCAGGATGGAATGTAAATGCTGCACTAATTTAATTACACTTTGGCGCTGGGAGACACTAATGTAAATATTCTGGTGAGTAGGCCTAAGACACTTGAAGTAATTACTTAAAGGCTTCCTTTCAAAGAATCTCCCCCTTTTTATTAAATGCCTTTTAACATTAGCACTTTCTTCCTGACAAATTAAATGAAATTTCATTACTCTCCCTGACTTAATGGCATGAGGCTGCCTGCTGCAAGTGAGAGTTAACCCTCTCTGGATGGAAGACACAGAGTTTCAGTGCTCTGGTTGGCTCTTGGTGCCACCACATTGCCTGAGCATCCCCCTGGATCCCCTCTTCATCCTCAAATGTGCCTCTAAGTTCTGTCTTGTTCCCCATGTCCCACAGTATCCCATGTGTCATGTTATGGATGTATCCAGCTCTTCATTTTCTCCAAGTTTAGGGGAGCATAGGTTGAAGCTGGGAGCTGATCCTAGAGAATCATTGAGATATGCTCATAAAATTAAAATCCCTATGAGGAATTTAATAGAATTTTCAAAAATATTATAAGAGATTCATATTTATATTGACCATTAAATTAGTAGGCTAAAATTCCAGCATTTCATGGCGCTACAAAACTTCTAAAATATCACAATTCTGGGACCACAGGCACCTTTAATGCTGCATTCATGTACTCACAAAGTGAATTGAGAAAGAAGCGATGTTGCTGATCAATACCTGTGTGAGCAGATTTACTTTTTGATCAAAGCCCACTTGACCAGTCCGTTTTGTAACTTCCCCCTCCCCATTGATTTCTCCTTAAATTAAATAAAAGTGGGGTCAGGTTATCTCCTGTTTTATTTACATACCTACATAGAATCCACGGGTCGCAGCAGGCCAGCATCCAGGCAAGGGAGCTGGTGACAAACTCTCTGTCATGCTGTTTTTATACTGTCCCTGCAGCACTAGGAGCTGAGCAAAGCTTTTATAACAGCTGTGGGAGCCAACACTCGTAAGCTGGCAAGGAAAGTGAAGAGGCAGTGAAACAATAGCCCTCTGTCCATGGCATTCCAGGCTGGGAATCCCATCCTGTGGATACCTCCTAAAATATGACTCCCAGAGGTGGGCAGAGCCTGGCAGGTCAGGATGCTCCCAGCCTTCTGGAGGGTTTGATGTTGTGGGCTGCAGCAATTTCACCCCTCAGACAACTTCTGACCCTGCAAGTCTATCAGTGTGGTACCTGTTATCCACGTGATTTTGGCCCTCTCTCTTTCCTCTTCACCTCTCCTCTAATTCTGGGATTACTGAAGGGCACTTCAGAGTCAGCCTCTGACCAGATGTGCCTCATGTTGACACAGAATCATAGAATGGTTTGGGTTGGAAGGGGTTTTAAAGATCATGTAGTTCCAATACCCCACCATGGGCAGGAAATCTTCCACGAGACTTCTCCTCCAGTGTACATTCCTGCTAACCCCCTCTCTCTTGCATTATTGTCCCACAAATGAATTGCCGTATGCACACAGCTACAAACAGAAGTATTCCCGCTGTGCTATGGACTTCAGCTGTTGCCCCAAATGGAGTCGATGGAGGGTAGATGCTTCCAGCTGAACCTTACAGACACCTCTAGCCAGCATCTCTCCATCAAGGTTCAAACAGGTCAGCAAGCTCTTAATTTTACTCCAGCAGAGAATCTGGCCTTACATATAAATAGCAAAAACTACTAGACTGCTGTATCAAAATCAATCCTGTCCTGCCTCTTGAAGCTGCCAGAAACAGAGGAAATTTATGCTAGTTTTAATAATGGCTTTAAAAAGTTCTTTGATGAAAAATTACCTTTGGGTCTGCCTCTTTGGAGCATGCTTCAACCATAGTACATGAGTTACCAGTGCCAATTTCCATCTTATCACAGATGTCCTTTCTCAGAACGCAGAGTATTTGGGACTGAAAACAAGGGCCTTGCAAACTCAAGTTCACATGGAACATTTTTTTTGGCAGGGTCCATAGGTCAGCCTATAAAGAAAGAAAATATCTCTGTTTTCTTGTGCAGAGTTATCAGATTTTGAAAAGAGAGCTTTCTCCTCTTGTGAGGTCCAGGTAAAAGTTCACCCATTCCCTGGCTGCTCGCTTCTGACAAACAAAAATTAAGGACCTGAAAATAACTGTTTTATCTGAAAAAATGCTAAACATCCCAAAACAAACATTCAGCTGTGCTGCTGCCAAATTCCACAAGTAAGAGAGCTGCAGGCCGAGACAGCTCTCGTCTCGCTGGGGAATAACGGGTAAAGTTTGGCCAGCTGCCCCTTGCAGCCCTTCGGGGACCCACAATCCAATTGCAGTGTCTTAGCGGATGTGAATTTCAAGGTTACACCTGGGTGTTCAAGGGCAGGGCCAAGTGTAATCGGCACTTAGATCATAGATTAATCTTATTTGCCATCTATTAGGTTTGATTCCTGCTTCCCGCTCTCCCTCCCTAAAGCCAGGATTATTGTGATAGTTTAAGATAATGGATTCTAACGGAAGAAAGGTCACGCAGGCATTGAGATTTGGAACCTTAAGATAATATGATTAATCTAAAAGCTTCTTTCTGAAAGGGGAGGGTATACTCTCATACGTTTAATTGAGGGGAGAGAGCGAGAGAGAGGGAGGGAGGGATGGAATTAGCAACATAAAAGGAGGAGTGAAGGATCCTACTTTTGTCAACTGCAATTAATTAACATAGTGAGGAAATACTCTTCATTCATTTTCAAGCTGATAAAACTGATCTTTTTTCTTTTGAATCCCTAAAAGTGATTATTATTCTATTTTTAGATTTTTTAATTGCAAGTCATTAATTGATAAAAACATGCATATTGGTTTTCAAGGATGCATACATGACAAACATAAACTACCTGGGGTGCATGCAGACATGCATGTAAAAATTCATGTGCTGAGGAATGGATTTTGCTGTATAAATGAGATATTCTAGTATCAGGTGCTTGGATTTTATAGTCACTGTAAGAAAATTCCACAATAGAGAAGTACATTGTAATAAGTTTATAGGGGTAACCAAAATGTTCTGGGGACTGTGGAGAGAGACCTGCCATCCCAAAGAACCCACAATAATATATTTCTGCACAGTGTGACATAATAAAACTTATCCTTAGTTATTTATACTGCCTGAGATTATCAGATGAAGGAATTTGAGAACAAAGAAATAGTTCCTTTGTTATTTATGCTGTTTGTTTACTTGGGCATTTGGATAACCAAACATAAAAAAAAAATAAAATCATGTCCTTATGTTCAGCACATGTTGTTTCAATACCACAGGAATTTTTTCAAATATTTTTTTGAAAAATGTCTGTCATATTTCTATTACATTTTTAAATCATAAAAATATTTCCCTTAAGATTTATAAACAACTACTGAATACTAATAAACATGTTACAGGCCCAAATCAGCATTGCTATTAACAAGCATTTATGTATGATGATCCTGCCCACCCACTGACTTGGAATAATAAAGTGGAAATACTTTTTAACTGACCCCTGGCTTTGCAATTTTTTGTCCCATCCTGGAAATGTTCAAGGCCAGGTTGGATGGGGACCCGAGAAGCCTGAACTGAATCCCTGCCTGTGGCAGTGGTGGGGGCTGGAACCAGATGGTGTCTAAGGTCCCCTCTAAGCCAAACCTTTCCATGCTTCTGGGATTCTATTATTCCATGGTTCAAGTGTCATCCTTTCCTCACTGGTGCTTTTCCTCAGTCAAGAAAATTAAAGTTGATACACACACAGCCTTGTTCCCACTCTATAGGACTTAAAAACCACTTAAAAATCACAGGCTTATGGAAAGGGTCACTGGCGTTGGGAATGCTGTAGGGAAATTGAGTGGTTTGCATTTCTTGTGTCTGGACTTACCAGTTCTGGGTTAATGGTTGGACTCACTCATTTTAGAGTTTTTTTCTAACCAAAACACTTCTACAATGGATGGATTTAGAAATCTTCACTGTTACATTCCTTGGGGCTCCGAAGACCAACCCCGTACCTCCAGCACCCTGAAGTGCATGCACCTGTCCATGGGCTCATCCCCAGAGCTCCTGGGGTGCCTGTCCCACCTGCAGCAGGGCCACGATGCTGCCACAGCCCCTGCTAACATGGAATGCATGGAGTCTCTCACTTTAATCCCCTCCCTTCGTCACCAGCTCTGTCCCTTTCCACAATACATCCTCTCAGTTCCCACATGAAAAGGAGGGCAGAAGAATTTCCTTTCTCCCTGACCTTGCAGCCTGACAAAGAGCTACTGGTGAGATTATTCCTAGAAACTCAAGAACCAAACCAAGTGTTACTGCTGCCGTGGCTGAAGGGTAATGTAATTAGAACTTGAGCTACGACTGCTTAATACAACCTGTAATAATAATATATGTCTATCATCATTCAGAGCTATTCTAAGACTCGCAGCAGTATTAAAAGCCATAGGAAATAATTAGTAGTGAAGAGGAATCATGAGTTGCAGGGTGCTGTATTCACACAAGAACCAGCTGCATATGGCTTTAAAAATGACTCTCTCCAACATATGCCATCCCTGCAAGAGCATCTATAGATAAGTTAATACAAGAAAAGATAAAATTCCATGAATGGATTAAGCTATATATTAAGCTTTATAATTCTGAGGATATCTGAGGGAAGGACATTAAATTGAGGCTGGGGAGAAAGAGGATGGAGCACTTAAGATCTACCTGTGGGTATGCACAAGTCAAATAGTTGCTGCAGTTTTTGCCCTGAGTTTGTGAAAATATGATGTTTTACCAGGTGACATTGCTCTGTAAAGAGTTTTAGAGTATCTGATGGAACAGGGATTACAGGTTTCCCAGGGAAAAGAGCAGTGGGACCAGGAAAAGCTTCTGGGTGAGCAGATCTGCAGCAGCTTTGAGAGGGGCTGAGCAGGAGTAGGCAGAGGTAGGGGTTGGTCACAACTAGTGATGGATAGACACACAGACTAGCGAGAAATTCAGAGTCCTCCTTTTCAAGGTGCCACATTAGCACACAGTTAATTGTGCATAAAACATTTAAGAGCCTCTGTGTTGTTCACTACAGGTCTAATTTGCCCCTACAGAGGTGTCATATTTTTGATGGCATTTTAGTCACATTGTCATCACATTCCTTCGAGAGACTGCGTTCAGGGAAGTAATTCTGATGGCAGAAAAATAAATAATTAGGCCAGTCCATGTGTTTTTAAAAGTTCTCCATTAAGTTGCAAAGAAAAAAAAAGGACATTTAAGACTGCCTGAAATTCATCGGTTGGGACTGAAGGACCTGATCCTCAAAAACACCTTGGCCATGGACACCGGCCATTTAAACACACACACAAGTGCATAGACACTTCCACTGGCCTTGGTATAAAAGCAAAGATGTTTATGCCTCTTTTGCTGTCAGTACCTAAAATTTGATGGCTCTGGGGAAAGCAATTTGCAGATGTTTCTTTCAGAATCAGGCCTTGTATTTTTAGAGCTGGGTATTTCCACGACTGGCTTTGAGCTCCAAGTTCAAGCAACCCCAAAGATTCAAAAGCAAATGCTAAAATATCTGTTATTTTGCTTTTTCTTCCCCAGTTTTTGGAGGATTTGTGACCACAGTGCTGCAAGGGGGGCTCTTTATAAAAGAGCCATAAAGGGCATTTTGCTGTGGCATTCAACAAAAATCCTCTGGCTGTGAAACAACATTAGCAATTTTCCAGGCTGATGTTCTGTCTGTTGGTAGAGCAGAAACAAATATTTCTCATGCTGGGGTGCTCCAATATTGTTCAGAAACACATTAACACCTGCAAACAAAAGTTACTCCATCACTTCCACCCTCATAATGCAACTATCACTTTGTGAAGCATGCAGACAGTTTCAAAGCTGATAACAAACCTAGGAAAGACTTCAAGATGGAAATTACTGGAATAAATGACAGAATTTGTTTTGCACTCAGAAAATACGAAGTAGAAAAGGAAATTCTCTCTGTTGCCTGGGACCTGGGGGGTTGCACGGATATGTAAAAGCTCCCCATAAAAGGTTTCTTTCCTACAGAACAGGATTGCATCTGGAAGTGTTGCTCCCTATTTCCCACAGATGAGTCCTAAAATCTGCCACCACAGGACAACTGCCTAAGTGCTTTCAATCACCTCAGCAGATAACATTTTAGTATAATATTTCCCCTCTCCTCCTTCATTCAGCTGCTGGGATGGGTATGTTTTTCACCTTCCTTAGAAGTAGTTGTCAGCTCTCTTGAGCCTCTCCAGAGGAAAAGCCTCTGACTAATATATGATGTGCTTATTCATCCCAGACGTAGGGCATATCATTCTCAAATGACTGACAAGCGTTCTAAAATGAAGAGAGCTCGAAGTGTGCTCTAATAGTGATGGGAAGCATTTCTAGTCAAACATAAAGCAAATTAATGTGAGCCCCCACTACACCTTTAATCTGGAAATGTCATAAAGTAATAAGCAGAGTGACCCTGGCAATGTCTAAGGTTGGATTTCAATAGATTTACATCTTAAAGGGCAACTACATATTTTTAAGTAGTAGGGGACCAAATTCAGAGCTTCTCTTTCACCAATGCAAATCTAGAGGGACCTCACCAATCTCAAGTACAACAGAGATCAGTGGATGATCTTATTTTATAAGTCTTCATTACAATAATACTCATCTCTATATCAGTGGGTAGCCCCCCATCAAAAAAAAAAAAAAAAATCCTGGCCCCTCAATACCTCTCATTAACTTCCGAAAGGGCAGACTCCAGTCTGTGTGTCTCATTTCAAACTACTTTAATGAGAAGTATATTTAATTAACACACTCTTTTGATTAGAATTAAGAATGAAAAGCTGTTTTGAGTAGCTCCCAAAACAGAAGAATCAGTAATACAGATAAAAAGCAATAGATTACAGGTCACATCCCAGTGCAGAAGAGTTTTCTTCTAGAAGTGGAGTATCAATCCAGACCTGAGTCTTCTCTTGCCACAGCAAATCTCATATTTTCTGTGTGAATAAATGAATAAATGCACAAAATACTCAAAGCAATGACACCTGAGGAAATGCTTTAAATTATTTAATCCCTCTTCTCCATCAGTCTTATTTAGAGCCTTTTTCTTCTTAAGAACTATTTTAGATGAAAGACACCAAGAAATCCATTTCCTAGCTAGATACAACATTCTTCAAGAAAATTAGGAGAACCAAAGGAGTGAATATTGATGATGAAGTGGCAGTGACTCCCGTGAGCTCTACAGTACCTGATGCCACATCATGGAGGAGAAATCTGCTATACTGGGACATCCAGTAGCTCTTTTCAGTGTTTGTAACTGTTATTTGCATTCTCTGCATGACCTTTGCTGAGGCCAACCCACACCAGCTGGGGCAAAAGCTTCTCCCACTCTGGTCATGGTCCTGCTGCATGTCATCCTGAGCCATCCCCGCCTATTAAACACGACTTTGGGACAAATCTCCTCCAGCCACAGCTGGGCACCTCCTTGAGTGAATGTATTGGTTCTCTCCTGACAGGCACCCAGGATGAATTAATATGGAAGCACTCGTGGCTCAGGAATCCAAAGCTGAAGGAGCAAAACAGATCAAAGCAAAATGAGTGCTCTGCCACACAGTTCCATCTCCTGCGAAAGCAGACCTCTGCTGGAAGAGGCAACACATGTTCAGGGGATGGAAACTCAGTAAGCATGAAAAAAGAAATACAATCCCACAACTTACAGTAAGATTTCATGCTAAAGACATCTATTTATTTCTGCACGAGGAAAAAAACCTAAGATAGTTGCATTTTTGCATTAATCCCCTACTCTGCCTGCCATTTTCTCTAAAACACAGGAAATTATCAAGAAAAGATTGATAAAAGAATGGGGGAGAAAGGCATCAAGTAGCAAGTATATCATTGTGTGCTTTCACTCAATACAGGATTACATTTCAGCTTAAGTCATTCCAGGGGTTGGAAAAGGAAAGAAAAAAGAAAGAAAAAGGAAAAAAAAATATATTTGGTGGTGGGTTGACCTTAGCTATCTGCCAGATGCCCACCAAAGAAGATCCACGCCTCCCCTACTCCGCCGGGGAAGGGAGAGAAAATGTAACAAAAGGCTCGTGGGTCGAGATAAGGGCAGGGCACATCAACCCAGTAAGGTTTTGCTTCTTGAAATTCCAGTCACTGGTATCACTCCACTGAGGTAATGGAAAGGCAGAGGTGTGAAAAGCATGGGCAGTCCAGCAGTTAGAGCAGGGAAGGCAAGACAGAGCCTTTGGAGCAGCAGGCACAGCCTGGCCATGTAGCCCTGAGGCGGTGGCAAAGCACCCGGAGCTCAGAAGTGTCAGGGATGACTCCGATTTAAATTACTGGGATCTGCAAGAGCCAGGCACCTCTTGAGGAGAGGGGGACGTCAGCCTCTGAAATGTTATGGTTTCCCCCAATGTAAAATGGGGTTAATCATACATCCCTAACTCACAGGGGTGTTGTGAAGATTGATCAGTTAATGTTTGTACAGAGCTTTGGAAATGTAAAGTGCTATATAAATGCTAAGGATTATTATGTTCCACTCTTTCTCTGCAGCTGAACCCTTTGGGGAAAAGGAAGAAAAATCTGTTAAAAAGTGCTACTTGCATTTTATATCTCTGCTTCTTTTTCTCTTCCTTGATGCTTTTAGTAACTTGGGGGGGATGATCTCTAAAAAGGGTTTGTGGGCTCATGTTCTGAATCCTCTGTCAGCCTCCCTCACCAGCAGCTAACCTCGTTTTCACTCATACATATTTAAGGTGGGATATGACATCCTTTAACACACACCTATACCCCACAGTCAGTGCTTGAGTACAAACCACAGCTTCTAGGGCAGGATACATCCCTGATCCTAGCTCAGTTAGAACATGGAGGCATTGGCTGTGGGGCTCGTGGACAGATCCTCCATTTGGGCTTTGGCTTCCCCCAGGAACTGGCTGCTGGGTGATGAGCCTGTTATGTGGTCTAGCTCATCCCTAATTGAGAGTTAAGGAATATTTATCCCTGTGAGAAGAGCTGTCTAGCTCTTGGTGACTGATGTCTGTGAGCCCTAAGTGTAGGTTCATGGGCAGAAACACCACTGGAAGTTACCCCTAAATTTAAAATTATGAAAGAAATAGGGTGCACAAACAAAACCCGTTCTGTCAAAATCAAGACTGACTGCAGAGTTATTGGGACAATATTTCTGTCTCTTCAGGCAGGAGAAAGTTGGGGCTTTTTAGCCTGGAGAAGAGAAGGTTGCATGGAGATTTTATAGCTGCCTTCCAGTGCCTGAAAAGGACCTACAAGGAAGCCAGGGAGAGATAAGACAAAGAGGAATGGCTTCAGACTGAAAGAGAGAAGATTTGGATTATATTTTAGGAAGAAATTCTTCCCTGTGAGGGTACTGAGGCACTGGAACAAGTTGTGGAGAGACGTTGTGGATGCCCCATCCTTGGAAGAATCCAAGGGCAGGTTGACAAGGCTTTGAGCAACCTGGTCTAGTGGAAGGCGTCCCTGACCATGGCAGGGGGTTGGAACAGGGTGAACTTTCAGGTTCCATCCAACCCAACCCATTCTGTGACCATTAGATGATACAACCCTACCTAAAGAAACTGTATCTTGTTCTAGAGCTAAATCTCCTGCCTGCCAGGTACAACCTTTAAACCCCACAAACACAAGTGTCTACAGGTACATGTGGATGGTTCACTCTGGGCATGGCCTACAGGAGGGCTGGTGCCTTCCTTGACATAACCCCTCCCAAAACTTCAGCATCTCCTGCACAGTGAACTTTACCCTGCACACCAACACTCAGAGAGTCCCTCGTCCTCTCTCTCAGCCTTCCCCAACACTTAGGATTAGAGCAGTAATGCACTGAAGCCAGTGGAAAGATTCCTGTTGGTCCCTGGCCATGGTAATAATCCCTTTAGATGCAAAGGTGATTAAGTTGCTTATGATCCTACATGGAAACAATGGCTAAACACAGGCAGGTGACACTCACCAGCCCCGGTGCCATCCCAGCAAACACACTCTGCCTTCTGGAAAGATGTGGAACAGTAAAGCAAGACCCAGGCTAAAAATGTGCGAGCCAGAGAAGTGTCAGAGTGGGGAATTAAACTTTCATTCGCTACAGTAATTCAATGAGAGGATTTGCAAGAATAAATTAATTAAAAGGAAGAACACCACAAATGGTCTCAATAACATACTTTAGCCAATACTGATGTTGCTACAACAATGTTTCAATAAAGAAATAGGTCCTTCTTTATTTCTTTTTTTTTTCTAAGTAATACCCCCTCTCAACTAGAATCCTCTTCAAGTAAGAGCTTTATTATCTCCAATTTCTTGGCAGCCACTAGAGTAAAGGTCACTTAATAAAGTGCATTTATTCCTCATTGCAGGAAAACAATATGTCATCCCTGGGTTCATTATTTACCAAATTGTCTTCATTTTTTTCTTCACCTGCTGGGCTTTGGGCTATAAAAATAAATAATATTGTAAAACCAAACCAGGTATTTTCAGAAAGGATCAGAATTTGTCAAACATGCTCAGTTCACAGAGAGTAAAGGAGAGTGGAAATCAGAGCAGTGGTGCTGAATGATTCATCCTCAGGAAAAGATATCCAGTTAGAAATGCAGACAGGGAGAGGACTGAGTTTAAATAAGCTGAGAAAGAGTCATAAACTGTGAGTGTAATCACTGCTAATAGCTCAAAATGCATGACAAATAACAGCTGAAAAGAGTCATTTCAGGATTCTCCTGTGTTAACACTTGACCAAAGAAAAATTCAAATCTGAATTTTCTTTTTCTGAAACAGAGCCCAAATTATCATTTGACCTCATGAGTCCCTGAAGATAATAAAAGTAAACATTTCAAATCTGATTACAGATTTTAGGATCTTCGAAGATGGTACCTAAGAGCAAATAGTCAACAGGTTTTAGGGTGCAAACATAAAAAAAAAATCACACGTTGGAGGTTCATGCATTCAAACAATGGTTCTTTTAACACTGTTTTCTTCCTCTCACTTTCATCTGTGCACATCCCTAGCCCCCAGGTGAGGGAAATGGCACAACATGAAGCTAGGAGGAGGTTAAAATCTTTACGTATCTCAACACCATTTTTAACAACCATTTGAATTTTTATCCCTAGCATTTTTCAACCAGCTCTAGACAAAACTAATAGGATATGCGTCTACCACATCTGCGACTTTTTAATTTGTGTATGTTGCATCCTATTTCCCTGCTCTCCATCTGCTTGTTGTCTTTTTAAGCTGGGATGGTGCAGCAAGTCTTACACAGGCAGATGCTGAGGGGCTGAGGCTGACTGCTTACATCCCCTTTCCAAATCACAGCCTTGCTCCCTGGAAAAGGGAGGTGTCCCTCCATTCTTCTCACAGTGCCAAACTCCATGGGACTAAGGTTAGAGCTGGGGGGAGGTTTTATGATGACAAGGGATTATCTCAGATGCATCAGCGTGCCCGTGTTGCAGATGTAAATACAATAAATTCACCTTACTTGGAGTCTCTGTGAATTTCTGTCCATCTTAAACACTTCAACTGGCAAAACTTTGCTTGTGCCTACAGTGCATTCATCCCTCCACAAGTTAGGGGAGCATCTAAAATGTAAAACTAAGCCTTTATGGGGTTAATATGCCAGCTGGAATAACTCCTTTGGTTGTAGTTTATTAAATCCAGCCAGCAGACTGTCTGATTGCTAATAGGATTGCCAGTGTAATATCTCCTTGTAAACAAAAATACTGCACTTATCTGCTGGGCATCGCAGTTGCATGCGTGCGTGTGTGCAAATGTGTGGCCCTACGAATCTCTTTTCTGCCTTTATTAAGCATCAGGAAGTAATCTCCTCATGGTGCAGCCAAATGTAAAACCAGAAAACTCCTCAAAGCAGCCTGTAGCATGCAAAGCAAATCCCTGTAAAAAGCAGGTTCTTGGTGTAAAATCTGCTGTTCTTCGGAAAGCATGTAAAGACATTTCGCCTTATCTCAACACCAAGAACAGAGTAGTCTCTCTTTTGTGTCTCTTTTCCCTCTGTGCACTGTTTCTTGTTTTCCCCCACATCCCACAAATGCACCAAATTTTGTCCCACCATTTGATCTTGTGCCTCATGCACTGTGTCCCTATAACATCGACCCAGCCAGTGTCCTTCAGAAGGGAAGAATACCCATTTTGTCACCTGTGAGCAGTCAGGATTATCAAATGCTTCTACAATTTGAACGAGGTCCCCTCTCATTTCACCTCTTCTTGAGGCTCAGGAGGCCCAGCTCCCTCAGCCTTTCCTCACAGGAATGATTTTCCAGACTCCTGACTAATTTAGTGGCTCTCCTGGATCTGGAGCTCCATGTCTCCCCTGTACTGAGGAGCCAGACCTGGACACAGCACGGCAGATGTGCCTCACCAGTGCTGAGTAGAGGGGCAGGATCAGCTCCCCTGACCTGCTGGCAGTGCTCTTTCTAGTGCATCCCAGGGTGCCACTGGCCTTCTTGGCCACAAGGATACTCTGCTGGCTCATGGACAGTCTGTTGTCCACCAGGCCCAGAAGGTCAGCCCCCAGCCTGTACTGGTGCATACAAAAAGATATATTATCAGATAATAATCTTTAATATGTCATTACATCTTAAGTTTATGCATGTTTCATAGCATGAAAAGTCTCTGTCTTAAGTTTCCCATAGGGAGTGCCACGTGTAAAATAATGACAGAAATAGAAAACTCATGTTATGACACCAATATTGGGTAGTGGTGCCACCGGAGCTGTCACTCAGCCCTCACAGGTAATCTTGTGCAGCTTTCCTGCTTCTTCCCAAATGAAAGCAAGAGCAAGCTTAGGACATGAACAGGTAGCAGAAGCAGCCCAAAGCCATGGTGGTTCTGTGGATGGGAAAGCCATGGGAAAAGTTGGTGGTTTAATCCAGAAATTTCTCCCTCCACCCCTCAAAGCTCCTTTGCTTCAGCAGCAAGAACTTTCCTCCTGTAGCTTCCAAGTAAAGCATTTGAGACTCAGGCACTAATATAAAGTCATCTAAATTCTGCACAAAGCTGTAAAGCAGACAGGATGGTACAAATGCCTCCAAAGTTATTGCTATTATGAATTCAGGTATTTTTTTTGTCAACAGAAGTTGTCCAGCAAAGAGCATTTCAGGAGTGGTGACGACACAGGCAGGGCAAGTACGTTAAATTCCCCTTCTCTATAAAGAAGAACTTCCCAGCTTTGCTGGAAACCTCACAGACAAAGCTGGCATCACTTTTTCTTGCTCACAATGAGTGACCACAGGGGCTCTGCCTTGCATTTATGAGCATAAGAACCCATATTTTGACACCTGAATAGAGGCACAGACTGGATAGGCAAACTCAAACACCTGGCACATCTCCTGGTTGCCAATTCATACTGCTTGAGATACCTATTATACAGAGAAAAGTAGTTCCCAATCTTAGCCCAGAAATCCACAGACTTTTTTTTTTTTTAAATTAAAAGCAAATAAGACTCCTAAATTGCAACCCTCACTTATCAAATGGCTAATGTTATCTCATTCTGCAGTTTTAGCCAGCTCTCCCCAGTGGTCTGCCAAATAAATACCATTCTTTGTTTCATCCAGATTGATCTTCAAATCAGTCTGCCCTCCACCCAGCTTCTATCTTCTGAAGACACTAAATGTATCATTCTAGCACATTAGTGTAATTGCCTATAATAGAGATGTGCAGTTAGAGGTAATTTACATGCACATATGCCTAACAGTGCCCTCACATCCTCATTGAGCATAAGGGATGGCAGGTAGAACCTTGTGAATGAGTTAGATGAACACTTTCTCATTATTATTCCTTATATATTTCTTTTCTTTTCTTTTCTTTTCTTTTCTTTTCTTTTCTTTTCTTTTCTTTTCTTTTCTTTTCTTTTCTTTTCTTTTCTTTTCTTTTCTTTTCTTTTC